>PVJO010007145.1:0-83916 GCA_004026905.1 Hystrix cristata | reverse complement strand
CTTGGGGGCGGAGGCGTAGGCAGGACCAGGCATGAGGTGGCAAAAGGTTCTTCTAGAAACTTCACAGACAAGGCTGTGATCTGTGGCTGGGCTATTTCCACAGGCTAATCTCTGCTTTGCAGCCCAAGCATACGGGGAGGAGAATGGGGGACTATGGGTGCAGTAGGTGAAATAATGTGGCCCCTCCAAAAGATGTCTACGTCCTAATCTCTGGAACCAGTGAATATGTTAGGCCAAATGGTAAAGGAGAATCTAGGTTATTAATTAACTGACCTTAAGATAAGGAGGTTATTTTGGATCATCTGGGTGGATACACTATAATCACAAGAGCCCTTAAAAAAGGAAGAGCGAGGCAGAAGGAATGAGAGCGACTCAACCTGCTAGTTCTGGCTCTGAAGGTGGAAGAGGATCGTGAACTTTCTACACCTGGAAAAGGTAAGCAATCGGATTCTTCTCTAATGCCACCAAAAAAGGGTCATAGCCTTAGGGACGCCTTGATTTTAGCCCAGCAGGACCTATTTTGTACTTCTGACCTCCAGAAAAATAACATAATAATTTAGTGTTACCTTAACCGCAAAATTTATGGTAATTTGTTACAGCAGCCCCAGAGAAATAATAAAGTGGGGATCTGTCTTTAAAGCATCAAACTTTTAAGGGTAAGGAGCAGATTTCATCCAGCCCCCATCGTGCCTTTGTGCGTCATGAAGCTCCAGTTCGAACCAACACCAGGAATGGAAGTGGATCTGTGTGACCTCCAAAGCCAGACGGAGCTCAGGAATGAAAGGGCCAGCTGCCTACTGGACTAAGTTGCGGCTTTCTGGCCCACGGATGGGCATGTTGGAGCTACCAGACAGCCTCTCTGCTCCTGCCCCACGTCCTTGCTTGGAACTGCCCTTGTAGCGAAGATGCCATTTAAAACTGAACCTGAACTCCAGCTCTGCGCCGCTGCTGTGTGACTCTGAGCCTGAAAGTCTCATGTCAGGTGGGCCTAGAACTGGCTTTCGGTTTTCACGTGAGTCTGTTGAGGTCCTGTAGGTGATGTTCTGGGATTGTTTCTGATTCAGAGGGGAAGTGGAGACACAGGTGGGGTTTGGGGGCCCATTGGTATGGGGAAGGTAGGCAGCCCTCGCCTGGGCCTCCACCAGAGTCGCTGTCAAGGTCCCCCAGATATTCTGCCAGGTCCCTCTCAAGGCTCCTCTGTTTGATGGACATGTATCTTAGACTTGGCTCTTTCTGGCATCCTGTTAACAGACTCTAGAGACTTCTCCTTTGCTTCTCAAGTCCCTTGACAAAACGTTTTCACTGGGAGGCATCCTTGGATGTTCCAAGCAGGCAGCAAGCTCTGTGCTGATCATTAGGTGGAATTCTCTCTTCTCTGATTCACGCCGCCTTTCCGCCAGCCAAAGCTTGTTTTCCTTGAAATCCAAGACACCTCTCTGGCCTCAGGGAGTTGGGGTGTGAAGAGGTTCACCTTGACCGGCTGTGCGTGGGTCTGGGTGACACGTGCCTTGTCCAGTCCCAGAAGGCTGTGAGAGTGTCCCTGTGACTTGCATTTGAATGGATGCAGGACAAAGGACCAACCTGGCTTTCATTTGCTGTGGGAGAAGCGGGCTGGCTTCATACACATCGGGTCTCGCGGGGAGCCGGCGACGGATGCAGAGCTTGCCCCAGAGCGCCAATTCTGGCTTCTCAGACCAGCTGCCCCAGGGATTCTGCAGCAGGGGTCTGTGCGGCATTCTCTGAGTGACACCGACATGTGGGTAGTGCAGGGCACATGGCCAGGCAGACCTGGATCCAAATTCCCTCGTATTACTGGTGTGAGCTCAGCCATGTCATTTCACTTTTCTCAGCTGCAGAATGTCCTTGTTTGAAACCTTCACGGTGGAGCACTGTCCAAGTGCTAATGGTGAGCCCTTTGCGTCACTTTGTTTGATCCTTACAGCAGGGCCCAAGGTAGGAACTCTTATTTTTGAACTCTGGAAGCTTCTTGAGATCACCTTTCCTCCTTGTTTTTTTTCCAACTGTGGTGCTGAGTGTAGTGCCAGACTCATGGGGGTGCTCCGTAAACCCTGCTGCCCACCCCAGCCAGCTGCCCTGGGCCGGGTGGGTGAGGATCTGCTAAGGAGCTGTGAGTAGGGCTTGCAGGGACTGGAGGGGCTGAGAGGCCGGAGGTAGATAGCGGTCCACTGGTGAGAATGCAGGCGGAGGTGACCCACAGAGAAGCTGTGCATCCTGCAGTTGTTTTGTTAGGATAATTTTCCAAGTGCATAAAGAGCTAGAAGAGCAGCCTTCTAGATGGGCAGCTAGTTCTACAGGGAAGAGCTCAACAGAGAACTGGGATTACTCTACTGGAATGAGGAATTTCAGGGTGTGGATTCTCATGGATTTTGCAGATGCGATCCCCTCTCTTTGTTCAGCCCTACTTATTCCAGTTACGGTCTCTCCCTGGCAAACACTGCATCAGTGTTGTGGATAAGAGGAGACATATAGGGGCTGGGGATTTAGCTCAGTGATTAGAGTGCTTGCCTTGCAAGTACAAGGGCCTGAGTTCGATCCCCGGCACCACAAAAAAAAAAAAAAAAAAAAAAAGGAGACATATTTACTGAGACAAACACAAAGCTAATTCGCTTTATCAATAATGAAACAAGTCATACCAAAAAGAACAAAGGATAAATGCGGTTTGTTGTTTTACTGTATTGTTTTATAACAAGTTAGATTTTCACTCTCTCATCCATAAATTTTCCTAGCTGAGTTTTAAATCATCTATGTCTCATAGGTCAGCCAATGTTAAACACCTTCTGTGGTTCTGCTAAGAACTTCAAGGTCCTTAGGCCAGTGATGGCTTTTCTTTGAGCTGTTATAATAGTCCTTTCATTCATCCAACAAATATTTATTGGACACACTGTGAGTGAGGCAATGTTTTCAGTCTGGAGATACATCGGTGAACTAAATAGACAAAAATTTCTGCTTTTATGGTGTTTATATTTGAACAGGGGAAGACAAGGAAACACAACATTCAACACAACACAACACAGCAGCAACAAACTAACCAGAAGAAACATTAGGAGAATCTGGGTGAGGAGTATATGGGAACCTGTACTACTTTGCTTTTTTCTGCAAATTTTTTTTTCTGCAAATTTAAAAATAAAAAACAAAAAAATATTTTTTCTTGGTAAGTGCTAGGAAGAAAAATAAACTAGAAAAGGAAACTAGAGAATGTCTAGTGGAGGAAATGTTGTAATTTTTCAAAGGATGGTCTTTGGGAAAAGTGACATTTAAGCAAAGATTTGAGGGATATGAGAAAGAAAACCGTGGAGAAAATTGGGGACACAATGTTAGAGAAAATGATGAAGTACAAAGTCAACAGCAGTATTCTGCCTCTGAGAAGATGCACGCTGACTCCAGCGTTCACACCCTTGTGTTTGCCTTCCTGTAGGGACTTGGATGGTTTGTTCAACAAGGATGTTGTGGAAATGTGAGTTCTTTGTGTAGGTCATAAAGAGATTCGAGCTTCAACTTTACTGTCTCTTGAATCAGTGCGTCTGTGATATGTCGGCCACCATGCTGTGAGCGCACTTGAGCAGCTCCATGGAGAGGTCTGCCTAGGGAGGAACGGGGGCTCCGGCTCACAGCCAGTACTAACTTGTGAGGTATGTGAGTGAGCCACCTTGGAAGCAGATCCTTCGGCCTTTAGATGACTAACTGCAATGATATCTTGACTATAGTCTTAGGTGAGGCTTGGGGCAGAGTTACCCAACTAAGTTGCTCCCAAATTCCTGATCCATAAGAATTCTGTAGGATTAAAAAATGTTATTGTTTTAAGAAGCTGCAAACTGGGGTTATTTGTTACACAGCAATATGTAACAAATGCAGGTGTGAAGGTAGAAGTACATCTCATTGCTCAAGGAATAGCAAGGAACCAACACTGTAGGAGTGGAGGGTGAGAGGATGTAAGGGTGAAAACAAGAAGACGAGGGTCTGAGTCAATTTTCTCCTGAAGAAAAGGCTTCTTCTGTGTGAATATTATTATTATTATTATTATTATTATTTTTTTTTAGCAATTGGCTCTCCTAAGTGTTTCTCAGGCCCAGGACCTTGGGAAAAAGTCACTAATGGTCTTTTTCTTGATTCTTTTGGTCTTCGGAGGTGGGTTTAAATTTCCTTTTCCCAGGAAGTCTGCGGGGGCATCTCCCTTCCTGAAGTGGTTTCAGTGAGACCTCATGTTGAAAGTGGGCCAAGGCCTCTTGGGTCATTTTTTAAAAGGCTAAATCCAGTTTGGTAGAGAGATAACATAGATTTAAACAAAAAGAGAGAGAAGGGTAATTTTACTAATTAAGAGAACTGTTGTTCAGAGAAGAATTTACAGAGGAGGTGAGGTTTGGGGAGGCTGAGGAGATAGGGTAGGTGTACGGAGATGGTGGGTAGGGAACAGAAATAGCAGAGACGAGGGGTTTGAGAAGGTTTGCCGCTTTCTGGGAATTCAGCAGAGTTGGTGTGGATACTAGAAAGATGGTGTCAGGGAAGGGAATGGAGGGGTGAGGAAGGATCTGGAGAGTTTGGTGTGTAGGACTTCAAGTTTAAAACACATTCTGCAAATCAGAAGTGAGTTCCAGTTGGTTGGCTGCAAGGGTCAGAAGATACAGTCTTGAGGTTAGGAAAAAAGGGAGTTTATTGATTGACACAGATGAAAAGACCGTAGTTCAGTGTAGTCAGGACTTGTTCTCTTTAGGTCTTGCCTTTTGCTATGTTGGCAGTGTTCTCCCTTGGCCTCTCTCTCCCTTTATAGTTGCAGGATGGTTGTCCGCGTCTTTCTAGGGTTAAAACTAGCGGGAAAGATGAACTGTGTTCCCACAATACACCCAAAGTCTTGGTATTTGTCATGATGGCTGATGCTACTTGTGGAGGGCTTGAGTCCTCTCCTAGGCCGATCATTGCCACCAGTGGGTGTGAAAGTTTTATTGGCCAGATTTAGGTCAACTGCTACTTCTTTTGGAACTGAGATTGACAATGTGGCTGCCTAGATGGAAATCAGGCTAGTGACACTGGTGGATGCATGGGTCGTGCGTCAAGATGCAAAGGGACACATTTAGTCAAGATTGTTGCTCAGCAGTATATAAGAGGGCAAAGCCGGGACACTGAGTCTATGCAAGCTGCTATGAAAGACTGCAAAGTCTCCGTTAAATAAATAAAACTGTGTGCCTTTATAGATTCTGTAAAGTATTGTTACACTGTAGTCATGGTTGCATTGTCTTTATTATTGACTTGTTTCATACTATGTTGAGTCCTTGTACTCCTTCATGTTAGTTAGGATAATGGAAATGTGAGTTGCTATAATGGGTAGACTCTAAAATATTATTGGCTTAAAATAATTTTCCCCTAAGTGAAGTCCTGTACATAAATTCTTGATTGGTAGTGCTGGGTCTCTGTTCCGCAGGGTTATTCGGGAATTGAGACACCTTCCAGGTTGTGTCTCCATCATCTCCTTGGGTCTTAGAGTCTCTTTTGTCCAGTTAGCAGATGGGGAGGAAGAAGGTGGAGAGAGGGCAGATTATTCTCAACATGGCTGGAGAGGAAATGCACATCACTTGCGTTCCATTCCAGTGGCGAGAAGTAGTTGTGTGGTTCCATCTAGTTCAGGTGGGGTAGGGAGACAGCCTACCGAGTTAATCATGGTTTGGTGACTGTAATCTGTGGAATGGGAGCATGGATCTTGGGTGGGCATTGGCCAACTTTGCTGTGGCCTCCCAACATGCTGCTGCACATTGTGTTTTTACAGTCACAGACTAGAAAATGTGAAGAATGATTGCCGAAGGTGACTGTGGGACTCTGACAGGTTTTTAGGCAAGGAAGGAACACATCAGATGAGTCTGTGTGCTGGTAACGTGAAGGTGATGATGCTGATGGAATGGAAAGGAAGGTCCCAGGTCCCTGTTGTCTGCAATTCTGCCTCATTTCTGAAGGGTGCAAGCCTCTGGGGTGCCTTGTGTTTCTCCTCCTACCATTTGGTAAAGACTCACTTGTGCAGTGCTGTGAGATAGGTACTAGCATCTGCAATTTGCAAATTACAAAAGTTTAGAGAAGGCAATTGATGGGTCCAAGGTATGTTGGACCTCAGGTGAGCTGGCACTAAAGCTACTGCTCTGTGTTTAGAAATGTATTTGGGAACTCTGTGGGGACAAGCATTTGCACTGTGGCATGGTATCTTGGGGTGACAGGGGCCTGAGTATTCAGGGGATGATGGGTGTTGGCTGGCAGGTAGATTCTATAGTAATTTGCATCTTGACCTGGGGCAAATTTTTAAGCACCGCCCTTCCTGTTTCCTGCCCATACCGTAGGGTCACCTCCAAGTACCTAACAGAGATGCTCTGTGAGCCCCCTCATTAGCTTCTAGGCATCTGCTCCATGGCTCCTGGCCTTGGTGGGGAAAGGGGCCATAGACACACTCCCCGGGCCGGAGGAGCAGTTCTGCTGACTGGGCAGACGGGGCCCACGCACCGGGACCTGGGGAGATTGAGAGGAGAAAGTGGCTGAGCACAGCTCTGCAAGGCCTGGTGATTTATGAGGAGCAGCTTCCGCGGGCCATCTGGACCAGGAGCTTCAGGAAGCACATCCTGTGTGGAGGCGCAGGCAGCGTGGGAGCCTTGCCAGAGAGGAGGAGGGCTGCGAGAAGTGGGAGGAGAGAGGGGACGAGGAGGCAGAAGTGGGGCAGATACAACATGGCACCGGTAAAATCAGACGAGTCCATGTGTTTCCACTTGCCAAACCTTCGGGCAGGTTAACCTTAGGGCCTCAGTTTGATCAACTTTAAAATGGAATGACAACATACCCACGGTGCTATTGAGCCTTTTAAATGAAATATTTCTTTCCTTTAAGGCACCCGACTCATGCCTTAAAGGAAGGAAGCTGATATTACTGAGCATCTTCCATGTGCCAAGCATTCAAATAGGTGCTGGGAAGACAACGATTCTCAGACTTTACTGTCTAGCAATGAAGACAAGCTCTTTTGTAATATGTGAGACTTTTATAGTGAACTCTGGGAACACAGAGGTAAGAATGACTGACTGTATGGAGATGACAATTGAACAGAACCTTAAAAGAGAAACAGAGGGGCTGTGGATTTAGCTCAGTGGTTAGTGTGCTTGCCTCCAAAGCATGAGGCCCTGAGTTCAATTCCTAGCAACCAAAAAAAAAAAAAAAAAAAAAAAACTGAAGAAAAGAGAAACAGGAGCTAAATGGGTAGTAAAGAGGTGGCAAAGGGAACACCCTGAACAAAGCCATTCCATCAAATGTTGGTCCATTCATTTATAACTCTAGCTGTGATGGCACACCGAGCATTGAACCCACAGATCCATTTGCCTACTTGGTATGTGTACCTTGGTGTCTAACGGGCACCTCAAACTCATCACAGCCAAATGGAGCTACTGATCATCTTGTCCCTTCCACCTTTAGACATTGGCCTTCTTTCTCCTGTGTCTTCTCTCTTTTGGTAAATGGCACCACTGTCCACTTAGTTACAGGACACAAATTTAGATGACACTCATCTGTCTTTGATTTCTCCTTTTTCCTTCCCACTATATCCAAGGTCAGCAGATTTTACCACTTCCTACGTGTGCATCCTCCTGAATTGTGCGACATTATCCCAACCTCACATCCTCAAATTCAGTGTAGCAGCAAGTCCTGTTGGTTCCTAGCTCCCAAGTACCCCCAGATCCTATTTACTTCAGGTGCTGCCCTGCACTATCACTGTACTCTAAACCATTGAGCGGTCTTGCTCAGACAGCAGCACAGGCCCTGCGACTCACTTTTGAGTTTCCACATCTGTCTTTCCCAATGCACGCTTCTCATAACTGCCAGAGTGGTCTTTGCACAATAATAATGGTAATAACAATAATAATAAATAATTATATCAAAAGAAAACTTCCCCTGCTTGAAGTATCAAGAAAGTTATTTTCATAGTGTTTCTGTGTAACAAGACACCCTAAAACTCAGTGCTATCCACCTACAAGCATTTATTTCTTGCTTTTGTATCTGAGGCTTTGGTGAACTGAATGAGATCTGGCTCTGGCCCGCTGGCCTAGGTCTGCTCGGCACATTTTTCATCCTCTTTGGGCCAGTGGCTACCCGAGGCATATTCTCCTCAGATTTAAGGTGGAAAGAGAAGAGCACTAGGGGCCAGGCCTCAGCTCCCAGCGTGTCCACTACTATCCCATTGCTCAAAGCAATGACGTGGCCAAGCTCAAAGTCAAGGAGAAGAGGCATAGCTGGCACCACTAGGACATGGCGAAGGTGTGGATATATAACTTGTTACAGTGGAATAAAGAATTGGGACCAATAATTCAGTCTTCAAGAAAGGCTTTTAAAGGCTTTGCATTAACGCTGGGATAAGTTCTAAACTCCACCCTGTTCAGAACCTCCTTCCTGAGAAATTACTGACAACCTCAACTCCTGCCGCCTTGTCCCTCACCCATTTCTCTTTCACTGTGCTGTGTTCTAGGCTGTTCCTCAGACTTTCCAAACTCTTTTTCCCCCTCAGGACCTTGGATTGGTCATTCCCTGTCTGGAACACACTGCTCCCAGATCTTCAAAAGACAGGCTCCTTATTGTCATCGCGTCTCGGGTGCAGCACCACCTTTCTCCATGGAGCTTGTTAACGATGCAGATGTCTGGGCTCCACTCCAGAAATACGTGCTGAGATGTCATCTCCAGGAATGGGTCTTGGGAGCCTCTTCGCACAGTTGATAACAATGCTCATATTCCACGGACACACTCTGAGAAATTCTGGGTAAGAGAAATATGGCCCGGAAGTACTGGGGCAGGAGCAGACAGCTTCAGTCTGTTTCGGGGTCAGGAAAGCTTCCAGGAGAAGCAGCGGCAGAGCCAAGGCTTGAAGGATGCGGAGGAGGGTGAGAGGCAGACCGGACTTTATGTCTTGGCTTTGTCTCATGACTCTGTGAGCTTCCTCCATGAGCCAAGTTACTCTCCTTGGCTCCCGTACCCCGTTCAGTCCAGCCTTTGCTGGCACTGCCTCCCGTTGACGACATTATATATGACCACCATCCGAGTGCCTTCAGACAACCAATTCCACAGGAAGTCTTAGAAAGCGTTTTCTCTCTAAATGATCTTTTTTAGTGTCTGTCACGCAGAGTTGTAGAGATTTTATATCATCTATGAAATCCTATTAAGATTTTATTTCCTTATTTTCCTTTTATGATGACTGGAATTTCCTTCCTGAGAGGAGGCTTCAGGAAGTGGGCGTGCCTTGGTGGGTGCCTGGCCCTGAGGAGAGGGTCACTGGGGCAAGCTCAGCCTCAGTGGCAGCAGAGGAATTCCGTGCTGGCAGCATCCTCGGAGGTCTGTGGCCCATTTGCTACCCATGTATCCCCTTTGGAGAATGTTGTGATTCAGGAAAGGTAGCCATGGGGCTGGGGATTCAGGGGCCTGGAGTCGGAGGATCTGATGTAAGGCCTAGCATTTCTTGGAGGGCTGGGCTTGTGGGATACTGTATATTTGGACAAGTTCAGGTGAGCCATTTGCCTTTTTTGAACCTAACTTGTACATGTACATATGTACACGTGTTACGGTGAGGATAGAAATGGTAAGTGCTTTGTGAACTGGGATTGTAGAAGGCCTGCCTGTTCACTCTCTTATTGAGCACGTACTATGCCAGGGACCCAGTCGTTTAGGAAGCTGAGTGCTGAGATCTGGTTGGTTCAGATATCACGAGTTAGCCTGTTGCGGATCTCTTCTGACTTCAGGTCGTCTAATATTTCAACCTCAAACTCTGAGGCCTCATCAAAGCCACTGACCAAATGTTGACCAGGAAAGAATCAAGGAGGGAAGTTTGTGATCTCTGCTGGGAGTTTTCCATCTTGAGTGGTTCTTTGTCTTGACTGCTTATGAGGATCCCCCAGGATGACAGTGTCACATGCACAAGGTTCAGGCTTTGTCCTCGATTAATTAGACGAAAATCACTGAGTGTGGGCCGGGGCGTCATGTGTTTATTGAGTGGCCCCGGTTATTCTCATTCTACAGCAGGGGAGCCCTTCCTCTCACCTCCAGCCGATCATAGACCCAGCTCAGGGCACCAGCAACCCTTCACATTTTTCCGCCTGCTCACAAGGGCGCCCCCAAAACATTTGTCTGATGGATTCCTACTTCATTCTTTATTTTGCTTACAGCAAAATATAGAAACTGAACTTATCGAGGTTACTCCTGAGGTCACATTAACAAAAATCACCCGTGTTTTAATGATTCTGGCGCCATTTATGATACCCTGAAAAGTCCTCTCAGCTTTGTTGGGGAATCCTGTAAGTGTCATTCCCCACTTAATGACGTTTGCTAGGCAATTTCTCTCTGGCTCTCTCTTTCTTACTGGCACTGGCTGCTCATGAATTATGGTAGGACAATTCTACCTGTGTGGGTGTTCCTTGCAGGAATGCAAAGGCCCATGTCCACTGTGCAATACCCTAGATGCTGGTATCATTCTTCGGCATCTCTGTAGATTAAAGCCATGTTATGTCTCATGAGGAGTGAAGAGGAGCCAGAGCTTTTTCTCTTGGGGTCCTGCTTGTTTGTGCGCTAGGTCTCAGCAAGTCCTTTGTGAATTCAGCCTCACCATCCTCCTCCAGAACCTCTCCCCAGAGGACTGGGGCATGAATTCCTGGCCCAGGCCCAGGAGGTGAATAGACCACTGTAGCCTCTCCAGCATATGTTTTGCTACTTTTACTCAAACCATAAAGATTTAACTGCTTCTGGTCTATATTGAGTTGTACAAAATCACTTTCTGGTTAGTCTACCCCAAAATTTGCCTAGAATCCCATGTCCAGCTCAACTCTGGTTATGGATTCAATTTAGGTCAAAGTTGAAACTGAAAATTCCAAGTCTGTTTCATTCCATTGGTCTCTTGATTTAGTTCCATCCCCTGAGGAAATACTAATATTAATAGCTGCTCTTTATTGAGTTCTTAGTCTGGGCTGGTATGATGCTAATTGCTTCATGTGGTTTGTCTTGTTTAATTGTTACAAAATTCTTAGGTAGTACGTGTTATTATGATGCATTTGGGGGTGGTGCTGGGGATCAAACTCAGGGCCCTGTGCATGCTAGGCAAGCACTCTACCACTGAGCTAAGTCCCCAGCCTCTGTGATCCATTTTGATAGGTGAGGAGACAAAAGGTCAGAAAGGGTAAGTGAATTTCTCACTTTTTCACTTTGCACATGGTGAGAAAGCTGGGAGTTGGGACTTGAATCCAGGTCTGTGTGGCACAGATACAACTCATGGTCTGGCTGGGTTATTCCTACACAACCATCCAAATGGATTCATGCTGTTCCTTTCCTGAAGGCTCATATGTCATCCAGAAAATAAACAGATCTTCAGACATAGCAGGAGTCTATGAGTAAGACAATTGGAATGGCATTTGCCCATGTCGTCTTTCCATTTTGTAAATTCTCCACATTCCCTCAAGAAACCGTTTGGACCAGGGACTCGGAGTTGAATGCCAGAACTTCAGAGCAAATAATGCTGTTTGAGGCAGACCACTGAGCCCACTCCTTTCAGCAGAGAGAAGGAGGAATAGACCTGTCATGTGAATCCACAGCAAGCTGGGCTCTTGCTCCTATAGTCTTGTGGACTCACTGTGTGACCTCCTAAAGTCATCTTTCTATGAGGAATAAAACAAACTGATACCCACAGAAGCAGTCCCAGAGTTAAACTACATTTTTAGAGCTGCCAAACTGTTTGATTAGGTGGAACCGAGCATGGAAATCTACTCAAACATTTCAGAGTCACCAAGGTTTAGTAAATCAGAAATGTGCATCTGTAAGGTTCATTCTTTCTCTCGTCTTCAATCTTGAAGCATTTCTCGGAATGCAGAGCACTCCTGGATGACAGTTAGAAAATCAAGGCCTCAAGAAGTTTGGGCTCATTGAAAGAGAACTTGATCGAGTAAATGTAGATACCGTACTGACTGATCTCAGAAGAGTGCTGCAACCAGTGGAGTCACTAAATTGCTGACTGTGTGCTCTCTGAAAGAAGCTCTGATTCATAGCATTTGCCCATTTCTATAGTGTAAATATTACTGCGATGGCCGATTGTAAGTTAATCAACATGATGTTAATCAGCTTGCAAACTTCCTGAAAATTTAACAATTGCCTTTTGTGGGCTGGTACAAGATGACTCCAGCATACTGCTGCTTTCAAACCTTCGCGTATTTGCTAGATCTGTATTCTCGGCTTCGGTATTGGCCTCCCACTGCCGTGAGTATACAATGAAAAGCAGGGTGGGTGGGAGCATGCAGATAACTTGGATATCACACTGATCTGTCTTTTCTTGTGGTTTCATCGACTGTTTCACGTTTTGATTGAAAAGGTTGCAAGTTTTACCCTGCGATAGAACAAGTAGAAGCGTGACTTGTGGTTCAGAGTGTATGAGGCTGATTTCAATAGTTTTGACAATTTCTTCACATTTCTCGCAGTAGCAATTTTTTCCCTCCTGGAGTAGCATGACATTCTGTTGGGCTACCGTGTTGGGAACCATTCCTTTCTCACCCTTTCTGTCTGGCTATCTTCTTTCTGGCCTCACACTTGCTGAAGATCAAGTCTTTGACACACGCACCCTATAAATTTTTCCTCCCTCAGCCTGGTGCGTCTGGAGGAGGGGAGATGGGATTCCATGGTTCTGAGTCTCTCCTTGGCATGTGTTCCCCGGCATGAGTCAGTGATTCAGCTTGAACAGAGAAATCACAGACAGATGTACTGTTCTCACATCTGGCTACTCAGAAGTACAGCTACAGTTGGCTACGCACTCTTTTTGTACCAGTGGGGGAAGGGATCCCTTTCTTGACTGAGCTGGTGCCTCTGTGTGCCTGGAGGAAGACATTGAAGTCATGTTCTCGGAGGTGCCACAGGTTCCTGGAGCTGGTGCAGATATTGTTTTAAATCTGGGTGGGCTGGCAGAGAGGTGGAAAGGATCCCTGGGTCCTTAGCCAGCTCCTCATACCTGCTGACTCGATCGGAGACGAAGCCGAAGCCCATTTTCATCCCGGTGATTCGGGCTGCACCTCTGCTGGGGTTAGGAAACCCATTCCCCGGATGGCACTGAGCCAGAAAATTAGCAATGATCAATGAAAGGGGAAGGATGATGAAATAAAAGTGGAGTCTCAATTATGCTTTAAATGTGCAAGGCGATGTTAAGACTTCAATAGAGGAGGGGCCAGGGACTAGATGAAGGAAAAAATGATTACTTGGAAGAATTCAGCGCCCTAGTCTGGACTTAGCCATTGATTTCCTATTCTGGTTTCATAGATGGACCATAAAGCCTTGTAGAGTGCATGTATCCTCCTGCTATATTTCTCCATGATCTGCATAAAGCAAATGAGAGTTCCTCCACTCTGCTTTTCTGTCCGACAGCATCAGATCCTAGGTGGGTCTAAGAACAAATGTCCATGGGTATTACATTTGACATCAAACTCATTAGCTTCTGGGAATCCAGGTTTGTAGTGTCAGGGCACAGGATGATTCTGTACAAACCATGGCCAAAGTTGTTCTTGTAAAATTACAGGAGTAGTGTGTTCTGTTTGTACGGAAAGAGGAATGACATGCTTCTATGAGACTTCAGTGATCTTCTTAAAAGAGAAAAACAAACTTTTTGCTGAACTGCTAAAAGGAAAAGTAATTAAGGTTGAATTTGATGATTTGCCCTGGAAGATGCAATCCCTGGGACAGCCTGTATCGATCATTTAGGACAGAAACCAAATGTTTTCTTCCATACATATCCATAAGACTTATCTCCCATCTGGCAAGACCTCTTTCTGTAGAAATGTTCAGAGTAGAATTGCATTAATAAGTAGACATCACGTGAAATTTACTATTTGTGCACTTTCAATGGTCTCTGGAAACCAAGTTGCATGTCAGCTTTGTATCAGTAAACGTCTCTACCTGTGGGTTTTCAGGACAGATTAGCTGTGAAGAGCCATTATAGGATGAAAGAGGAGGGCATGCTGGGAGAAAAATGAAATCAAACATTCACCCCTGCAAACACTTCCTTCCTGGATACTGTGTGGATTTTAATTTCGTCTTTCCCACCCAAATATAAAATAAAATACAAGATGTTGGTGGTGTTTAGAGATAGCCACGTCTGTACGGCAACGAGACAATTCTCTGAAGTGCAGCTCGTGGTGGGGTATTTATTTAATTTGTATTGGTTTTGGACCACAGCCTGTAATGAGGAAAGATATGAAAGAGGCAGGAGATGGCAGTTGGAAGTCTGTACCTTTTTGAACATGAAAGTACAAAAGGGTCATGCATGTATTTAGGTTTTAGTGAAAATTCAATAACTTTAGCAGCAGACACTTTGCTCCGGAACACTAATAAAAACGGAAGAGCTAATAAAGGGCCTAAATTTCAGCTTCTTAGAGATGAAAGCTGGCACAGTGCCCGGCTCGCCTGCCCCCAGTGTTGAAGAATGCCCTGGTATGTTTCTGCACATGGGCCAATGAAGGACTAGGCTGATTTTAAGGTATTT
Organism: Hystrix cristata; assembly: GCA_004026905.1. Taxonomy (NCBI): domain Eukaryota; kingdom Metazoa; phylum Chordata; class Mammalia; order Rodentia; family Hystricidae; genus Hystrix; species Hystrix cristata. The sequence goes on along the minus strand of PVJO010007145.1, from coordinate 69,398 downwards.
TTTTAACAGCATGTGAACTCTGGTCTTGAAAATGTCGAACAGGTTCTACTAAAATGGGATTCATTGAAAGGGGCTCAGGGATGCTTGAATTTCTTGATGGCAGATGCCCTGATACATAGGCCAGAGTTAAAAACAGGAATGTCCTTCCCAGTCTGGACCACCCTTTACTGGGTCTTTTTGTTGCTTGGGGGGCAGTGGCATGAAGATCTCGTCAAAGACCTTGCATGTGAGTCAAAGGGCCAATGACTTCTAGGAAAGAGCCACCATCTAGCAAGGAGATGTAGGATGAAAGAGAAGACTCACTTTGAATTATCTAGCTTCATCCTCATCTCCACTGGGTACTGTCACTTTCTACCATTTTTTGGAAGCTCATTTATCTAAAGTCACACTCTCGCGAGTGACGATCCAGGACCTGAACGCAGACTGAAGGTATGCGTGAAGAGCATGGTCATGGCCCAGCCCAGCTGTCTGGGGCTGTGACCTCCAGGTCCAGGAGGACATCAGGATTCTGAAAAGAAAAACCTGGAATGGGGCTCAGTGGAGTGACTCACTTAGTTCTTGGGCTGGACCATGTTTGCAGAGAGCCATTTGAGAATCCTCTTGAAATCACTCCTTAGCCTTCTGTACCTTAGGCCGATGCCCTCGGCTTCCGTCAGGACCGATGCCGTGGGGATGAGCGCACTATGTTAGCACAAAGATGCCCGCGGACCCTCCATGGCAGCAGCTTAGCCTTCTCTGTGGGCTACAGATTCTCGGCCAGCGCTTGCTCTGCTTGAGGTCTGATTGCTCATCAGAACAGTTAGTAGTGCTGATTTTTGCTGCAGTGGTACATTACATCCTGCAGCATTAGTCGCCACCACTCTACGAGTAGTGTATTATTCCCATTTTACAGATGAAAAGAGTGACGCTACCAGCTGCCTGATGGGATCCCAGGTTTGCTAAAATTCAAACACATGTGGTTAGTGACCGTAAGGGAGGCTCAGTGTTGGGTCCCTCCTGGAGGAGTGTGGAGGGTGCTCTTGGCATCTGTGCTGGACCCCTTGTTGTGATCCGAGGTGCACATGCGGGGGCTGGACAGCCTGATGGTGGGGTGTGGGGGTGCCGCACCCAGCTCTTCCGTGCAGTCCGTTTGTGCAATCCCCGGGCTCTGCTCTGGGCCCTTTTTGCCGGCCAGAGTTCCTTCCCTTTCTCCGCGGAGTCCTGCAGCCTCTCACCCAGCGGTGCTGACCTGCCAGTGATAAATACCATTTAATTACAGAACAAGCTTTTCTGCCATTTCTCTCAGCACGGCTTCTATTGCTCAAGATTAAACTTCATTCCGATACCACTGAATTACCTTTTTAAACCTATTATTTCGATGTGATTAACTTCACTTCTTTTCATTTAGCTGTAAGCAAAATCTTGTTTACAAGGCAAAAATAGTCTTTGCCTTAATATTGGCAATAATAATACAAACGAACATTGCAAGAAAATAATTTATGTGAAAAACAGGAAAAAATGGCATTGATACATGAGGCTCCTCTTCAATTAATAAAAAGGAAATATTTAAAAACAATTTATCAAAGAAATATATACAGTTCATACATCATGCATTTGCTAAGAGTGTACGAATACTCATTCCACAAATAGTGGAGTGACCCTAAGATTCTGATTCTTTTGTGTGTGACTAAATCAGAGTTGTGGTTAAAATCCAGAGCTGAGTTTGGTTAATGGTGGCAGAACAGGCCTGGCTGCTGACAAAGGAAGAGGCTTGTTTTGGGGGGACACCTGCCACGGTCTTTTTGAATATGGCCAAAATGCACTAGAGGTTTTTAGAGAAAGTTGTCATGGCAAGCCTGGGTGGGCAACCCACAACCCAGGAAGGTTTTCATTCTTTTGTTTGTGCCGGGGATTGAACTCGGGGCCTTGCACTTGCTAGGCAGGCACTCTAACCACTGAGCTAAACCCCCAGCCCTGACCTAGGAAGGTTTTAAAGGTACAGAGCCATCATCTCTTTCATTGGTGTCTCTTCTTTTCAAGAGTAAATTCCAAACTATACAAAACAGAATCATATTAAAAATTGCAAAAGGAAGAAATGCTTGGTGATTTTTAAGGAAAAAAAAAAGTTTTTATTTGAAGCAAACCCTGGCAGACCGTTTCCTGAAAGTCTCGAGGGCTGGGTGGCCTCTGGGAAGTGTGGCACCTGTCCCTGCTCTATGTGGGTCGCCTCCTGCTGGGGCCAGAGTTTGCAGAGGGGACACACGGCTGCGTGTTGGCAAAACAGACACTGTATGCTGCCACTCGCCTTTCTCCCTAATTTATTTTCGCCATTTTCTTTTATGGCCTTCCACAAGATGTACTTCCCAGGGAGTTCCTCCACAGGGCAATGCAGAGAAATTAGCATTTACATCATAGTTAACAGTTTACAAAGAGTCCCTCCACCCACACATAAAAATTTCCTTTTATGAGGACAGCATCGAGATTGAAGGGAAGATTCCCACATATGGTGTCCACGTTTAGCTGATGTATAAACTCCTCGATGGTTTAAGAGGAAAAATAGAGAATTGGCAAAAGACTCTCCAGGGTCTCCAGCCTGCTGTGCTGAGCCACAGAGGTGCCACAGGGAGAAGGATCTGAGCCAGACGTGAAGACCCACAGCTGGGGCAGCAGTCGTGTCCACCTTGGCTCACTCCTTCCTGCTCGCACACTTGGTCGTCTTGTGGCTCACTCCACCCTTGCCACGTTCTCTTGACTCCTCCCCTTCCATCTCGCCTTTTCCCTGGCCTTTCCTCCACCTATTTCGTTACTCATATTTACTCACTCTCTGTGCTGGTCCAGGTTCTGACCTGGTGCTAGCATGAAGGAGAGAATCAAACTCTCTAAGCTTCTCAAATCCATGAAGATTTTTTTTTTTGGGAGGGGGCCTCATAAGATACCCCTGTGTGTGTACATGAAGCTGGACTAACTTTCCCCCCAATTTAATCTGCATATCGGTGTCATCCGTCATCATCTTGAACCCCCAGTGATGGAGGACCACACAGTCCAGGACAAAGGCAGTGAGACCAACCTGGAGGCACCCGCCCTCTTCATGCTAACGGGGCCTCTTTTTCCTCTTCGCTGTCTGTTTTACCTGGAAGTTGTCAAATACTGTTTGTTGGAAACTTTACTTATATATTGTTGGAGCATCCTCAAAACAAACCGAGTTGTAGAAGAGTAAAGAAGGCAGAAGCAGGCTCGGCCACTTGCCTCACAGGCGCTGGGTCTACTTACTCTTCATCAAGATTTGCTTGACTGCCCCTATTACCCTCCTTCCAAGAGCTGTCCACTGAGTCTGTGGGGACTGCTGGGGTCTGTCTCCTGAGAACAGGGCACCACCTCTAGGGCAGTCATCTCTATGGACACCGCGAGGATGTGCTCCAGTGGCGGCCTAGAATTGCAAACCCGGAGTGCTGTCCTCTTCCTGGGTGGGAACGGAGGCTCTGAGAGGCTGCGGGAAGTGCCAGAAACCATCAGGGCAGCTTGACAGATGTGTTTCCAGCATCTGCCTCGCTCCTGGTGCTTGGCAGATGGGGTGTGGGGACCAGGCAGCTGAAAATCTGGACCTGTTTCAAACTGCTCCATTTCCCAGGCTCCAAGCAGAGCATTTCCGGAGGGCAGCCAAGAAGCCAGCAGCTCCACGGTGGTTCCCCCCCACCCCGCCCCAGAAAGAGTTTCACAGAGACAGAGAGAGAGAGACCCTGCACAAGACCTAGTTTTATCGACAAGGAATTGTGAGGCCAAGTGAATATCCTCTGGCTTATGAAATCCCTTATTTCTGCATCTTCCCTTGTAGTTCTGCATTTCACCTTTGATACCTTGAAATATCTGGTCACTTTGAGATTTCCATTTCCTGGACAGGACTGGCAAGCTGAAATATAACTTGACCTTCTAGAACTGTGCAGTCCAATATGGTAGACGCTAGCCAGATGTGACTTTTCCTAACTGACGTGTAATGTACGTGTGAAATAGTCACTGCATTTGTGAGGATTTGGAAACGAGGCTTATCCAAACTGAGATATGGCCTAGGTATAAAATGCTCAGGGTTGGGGATTTGGCTCAGTGGTAGAGCACTTGCCTAGCAAGTGCAAGGCCCTGAGTTCGATCCCCAGCAACCCTCCCAATGCTCATTGCATTTAGAAAAAGGAATGAAAAATATCTTCATAGTATTTTTATGTTGATTACATGTTGAAATGCTATTTTGGATACATTGGATTAAATTAAATATATTTAAATTAATTTTACCCATTTCTTTTTACTTTTTAAAAAAATGTGGCTGTTAGAAAATAACACACAGAGCTTGCATGGTATTTCTCTTGGATGGTACTGTCCTAGAGGCAAGACTTTAAGGCATCATCCTCAAGCAACGCTATACCTGTGTTCCCAGCAAAAGTTTTCCAGATGCCCTTATTGCAGAAGACTGCTAGGTCCCAGAAGCATGAACCACCCTTTCTTCTCCTGACTGGAATGTGAATGAAATCAGGTCCTTGGGGACCCAGGTCAGCTGTTTGTGAATAGCTCCAGTTGTAGACCCTGCTTTGGTTATTCCAAGCAGTTTCTGCTGGTTGGCTACCACCAGCATCTAGACATAGTCCCTGTGCTAAGTTCTAAGGCTCGTGGCTGCTCCTGTCAACCCAGACACAGGCTGGGGCATTCAGTGGCCTGTATTCTTGTTCCCCATGGCAGCTGGGCTTGTGCTTGGCTCACCTGCAGGACGTAGGCTGTACCACCACTTGCTTCATACTTTACCTTGGTGGGCTGTCAGGTTCAAAGAAGGTACCCCAGCAACTGGAGCAACTCTGGGAAGCAGGGAGGAGGGGAGAGGCCTTACTACGACCACCTTTCTCCTGGGTCACCCCCAGCCGCCTATCCTAAGGGGCACTCTTTTCTGCTGTGGGTAATAGAAAATATCTTTAGGAACGGAGGTGAGGAGTAGAGATAGGATAGTGTCTCTATGATCTGCATCTCAGCCTGAGCCCATGCTGAAGATGGACCCTTCCATTTACTCAGAGGTGCATCCTTATTGGACTCTCTGAGAAACCCCAGAGGTTCCCATCTTCTATGGCCAGTGGAGTGGATGTTCCACTGTGTTTTGGAGTGGATGAAGATATGCTTCCTCTGTGTTCCTTTCTCCAGAAGTAGGTATTTACAGAGCGCCTGTCTTGTGGCACGCATCCTGCTGGGTGCTGGCAACGCAGTAGCAAACAACAGACATCATGCTGTGGTCTCTTGGAACTGCTTCTAGCAGGGGAGACAAGTTGATCAAGAAACCACATCCAGGTCCCACTACAAACTGCAGAAGTTACTGGGAAAAGGATGTCAAAAACTGGGTCTTTGGTGGGTGCGGATGGAAGTCAGCAAAGGCTTCTTTGCATAATCTTTGAGCTGGCATTGTTTTATTTTGAAAGTTTTGCTCATGTTCCCATTAAAGAACTGGGGTCAAACTCCCTAGGAGAGGGTCTTGAGGATCAGGTGAACTGGAAAACATTTACCAGCATGGCCTGAGGCAGAATTGTCTGGAAGGAAAATTTTAATGAGGCTAGGGGGAAAAAAAAATAGGATCCGAAAATCAGCACGTCGCTGGTGTTAGGTCTTAATAATAAGACTGGGCTGCAACTGAGAGAGGGCGCCAGGGCGGGAAGTCACTGGGTTGAGGTGAGAGGTGTGACTAAGGTGATGAAGGGTGACGGGGTATGTGCCTCCCTCCTGGACGAGACCCATGCGGCGGCAAGGTGATGACTTAACAGATCCGTGCAGAGTTGGACATTGCATAGTTGGCATTTTGATGGTTCTTATGTTTTATTGGATCCCAAAAATGCATCCAATGATAGCCCGATGGGGTGCTGAGTGTCAGAAGAAGTCCTGAACCAGGAGACCTGGTTCCAGCCCCAATTTTCGTCCTGGCTCACTTTGTGACCTTGGGCTGGCCCCCTCCCCTCTCTGGAATGTAGCCTCCTCATCTGTAAAATAAGGGGGCTGGACCGGATGACCTCCAAGCCCCCATGCACGTCTCAGGTTCCGGGACTCTGGGAGTCAATGACGTGCTTGGCTGAGCCGTCCCCAGCTGTAGCCCAGGGGTCGGGGTTCAAGCCTGTTATGGAGCTGCCATTCAGCGGCTGCCACTTCTGATATTAATTTCTTTTCTCCCCACGAGGCACGGGGTGCTTTATGAATGACTCTGAGAATTGCCTCTGGCCTCAAGGAGGGAAGCTTTGGCCCTGCAAGCAAATGGAACTGAATCCCTAGAGCAGCTGTACCCTAGGCTTTCCGTGACTTGACCCAAATCGCTTCTCCTCTGGGCAAGCTGTGGTTGAACTCCTGGGAACAGAGAGCAGGGAGCGGGCAACACACTTTCATTCTAGTCGTCTGCACAGCCACGCTCTACCTCATTCTAATCCTGAGCAAAAAGAGTCCTGATTTCATCAGAAATGCAGTCACGAATGTGAGGTTGCTCAGTGGTGAGTTAGAATCTTATAACTACTTGAGTAACTGACTAACTCTTAAGAGCCTCAGTTTCTTCCTCCATAAAATGGGGAAGCTAAAGTCACTCACCCTCACCAGATTATTAGGAGATTAAAATGTTATAAAAGATTATATAATAGGCAAGGACCTGGTAAACTTTGAAGTGGTGTGTAGATTATTATGAAATAAAAACAACAGTAAATATATATACATTTATTATATATATGTCCCTTTCAGATGAAAAAAATAATCTCCTGAATGTTAAGTGTTATGGCAAATCATCTTCATTTGCCCAGTACTTACCAAACACTTCTCTGTGTTCATTATCCCACTGCATTCTCTCTAGGACCTGTGAGTTAGGTACCATTATGTTTTGCCTGGGCAATGGCTCATCCAGGGAAAGGATGCCCTGAGTCACAGCTACCTGGGGGGGACACAAACCCTGATCTGATTGCCTCTAAGCGGGGAGTTTCCCCACTGTCACACGCTGTTTTGGAAATAGCTCTATATCCCCTCTCCCACACAGCTCTTGGGGCAGCCCTGATGTTTCACTGATAGGTGTTGGTCTCTCAGACCTGTGACCCTTCACTAGAAAGATCTTCGAGAGTGGGTATGTGCCCCTCTCTTTTCACCTGGACAGAGAATGTGGCTTAGAATAGTGCTGCGGAAGACTCTCTGGCCCTCGCCTCATGCTCAGGTGAGGGACAGTTGGACCTTGCGTAGACTCTCTGGTGTCCTGGTGGGCCTGGAGCAGGAGAGGCAGCCTGCAAAGATGAGACAATCGAGGGGAGGCGGTCGGTCACTGCCGAGCCTTCTCTCAACCCACAGGCCCCAGTTTCATTCCACCACTTCTTCAACTATTTTCCTGCCGTGCGCCAGGCCACGGCACACGCTGATTCCTGTTCAAACTGTGTCTCTGCCTGTGAGAAGCTCAACAGTCACAGCCCGGAAATGCCCCCGGTTGCTACCAGAAATCAGCTAGCACAAAAGCTTCTGATCCCTTTCCTGTTAAACATGAAAATGTCTTTTCAAGGGGGAAAAATAATAAATAAATAAGCTCTCGGAAACAACACCTTATCAGAATAATAAAATTAAATTATAACAGCGTTGTCAGTGACACAATATCTGAGGGTGACAAGATGTAATCTCAGTAGAAACATCGGATCTGTCTGTTTATGGATCTAATAAATTATGTTAGAATTGTGCTCTTATAAATCCAGGCTGTCGAGGAAACCCAACAACTAATTCATCAGTTGCTCACCGAGAGGACTCCTTCTCTGTTCCAATTGCTCACCATGTAGATAACAAGGAGCCTCACAGACCGGCTGGTTAAATGTCATTTGTTTCAAAGCTGTAACACGGCACGGATCATTGCTCACACATAGACACCCAATTATATTAACCTGTGCAGCAATACGGTGTAATGACATGACATTAACGCAGCCACTTCAGAGGGGGCGACAACTTCCCTCCTTGCTAGCACCAGCCCCAGCTTCTCCTCAACAGTTCCCTTGTCATTTAAATGCAAAACACAAGCTCCCGAGTGGAAGGAGTTGGGTCTCCCTGCAGCCTCTGAAATCTAAAACCTTCTCTGCTTTATCCTCTGTCAGCTCTGAGGGGTGCTTGCAGACCGAGTTTTACTCAGCAGTGTGTCTTTCTCAGGGAGCAAGATCTCCACCCCTTCCTGAAATTTAGGAGCTCCTGTCTTGTGGGGAGTGAGAGGCACGGAGAGAGCCCTCTTCACAGAGGTAAATTACGTGGCACAGAATCCTGTCGCATTTAGGGTATCTGGTTTCTTTTATCAGAGATGCAAAAAGAAGATGAACAGACCTGGTTGTTTCTGAAGGCTTGTGTCTGGATCTTAGCACCCTTGGCGTTTGGGGCCCAGTAATTCCGTGCCACGGAGGTTCCCTCCTGAATGCTGTAAGATGTTCAGCAGCATCCCCGCTCTCTACCCACTAGATGCCAGCAGCATTCCCCCACCAGTTGTGAGAGCCAAACATTAACCCTGCATGCTGCCAAATCTTCCTTGAGGGGAAACGTCACTCCCACTTCAGAATCACTGATCTAGGCCAAGCTTTTCTCTTTACAAACCTTCGGGTCATATTTGTGGAGCACCGAGTCTGTGCTGGGCTTTGGGGTCTTTATGTTGCTCTGGAACTTTCTCTATAGAGGAGACCCTTGACTCTGAACTTCTAATTTCTCTCCTCTTCAAGCAGAAAAGTGCCTTTTTTCTTCCAGCCTTTTTGGATTTGAATCCCAGCTCCTTGGCTTCGTCGATGTGACCCTCTAGGCCTACTGTTGCTTCATCTGTACAATGGGGATAATAATAGCCCTGACTTTATTGCGTTCTTGCGAGGACTTAATGATTTATGTGAGTTAAGAACTGAAGGCCGGTGTTACCAATCGGTCAAGGGTTCTTTTGCTTGATTCAGATGGAAACCATGCATGGCAAAGTGCATCTCTGCTGGCAGTCCCTACACCACCAGAAGATGCTGGAGAATGCTGGATGCCGTAGGTAGACTCTGCCGGGGCTGGTCTCTGCGACTGCTCTTTGTTAGCTGCTGGTCTCTGGATGTCCTCAGGACTAACAGTCCCTGGTGTTTATTGCTCTTTCTTTAGGATGACTGCTCTGTCCGCACTACTTTGGAAATACTAAGTAGACTTACTAGACTTTCCGAGCCCACAGTACTGGAGAAATAAGCCATGAGGAGATTTACCAGACACCAGGCTCCAGAACAAGTCTTTCTTTTAACAGAACCTGTGCTCCAGCAGGGGGGTATCAGTACCCTGAAGGGAGCCCTCTTAGACTAACTGGAAATTCTGTGGGGATGCTGCTTATATAACAGCCATAGGCCTGTGATTGGTCCATGTGGGTGCAGGGCTCCAGGACAGCCAGCGGTCCTGACAAAGATCCTGTGAAGGGCAGGCCAGGCCTGTGTTAGAAGTGTTAGAAGTGACATCCGCTCCTCTCTGGGGAAAGTGGTAGGGCCGGAACTAGAGAATCTTCTGAAAGCCTAGCTGTGTTCATCACAGCTAACCGGGGTTGGGGGAGGTTGGGGATGTTTGTGAGGGGCCCTGATCCTTCTTGTCTGACCTTAGCCACATCAGGGTTCCTCCTCTTCTCTTAAAAGGGGCAGCAGCAGCGTCTGAGCGGTTGGAGTTGGGGAATCGCTCCACAGGTGCCAGCCAAGCTGCTGTAATGTCAGAATGGCCCAGAGGAGGGGAGCTGCTGAATAACTAGGGAGGACACTGAGACAAGTTGTCCAGTCTGCTTGCGGGGGGAGGGGCATGAGAGCCGCTGGCCAAGCCACGGCCCCCTCTGGCCACCATGGGAAAAACTGGGGAGTTGGGCGCATCTCTGCTCACCAGCACTGAGGAAGCCTTTGGCCCTGGACATTGTCCTCCTCCCGAATGACTTATCTTGAAGGGTCCTGGTGATACTAGGAGTAAGGAGTTGACTCACATCTCAAGGCCAGAGCGTGGCCAGGGCCATGACCAGCCAGGAGCAGTAGTCCTGAGCGTAGATCTAATCCCAGCAGAGGGAGTCATGGAAGCAGCCCATGAAGATGGACTCTGCAGGCCCAGCAGAGGCTCAGCTACCCGTGCTGGCTGCTTTCAGTCAGTCAGTCAATCAATCAGTCACTAGCATTTTATTTTATACCAAGTGCTATGGTCAGTGCTTCTCCAGTATTTTATCATGTACTTATCACAGTAGGTTCTATCATTACTTCCACTTTACAGATGGAGAAACTGAGGCACAGAATGGTTTAGTAACTTACCCAGTGCCATTCATTTCATAAATGAGAGACCTGGGATTTGAACCCAGGCAACCTGCTTCTAGAGTCCACATTTTCAGTCATTAGATTCTGCCGCTAGCTGTGGCACCTTGCACTGCTCAGGGTTGATGTGAGGGTAAGTCAAAACCAGATGTCGGGGGAGGCTGAGGCAGAGAGTTGTCCACCCCACAGTGTGACCTTACTTCCCTGTTTCCATTTAAATTGGTCACTCAGTGTTTCACCTTATCCACCTTTCCACTGAAATGTGAATAAAAACACAAACATCACCATGTTTAACAGCACGAGACCCTTATTAATCAGTGAAAAGCACATAATTTCCACAGCCAAATCTCAGATGGAGACTTGAAGTAGAAAGTGGGGCCACAGTGGCTAAAGGCAGGAGGCAGCCTCAAGCTCCCCTCCCAGCCTTGTATCTACACCCTAAACGAGGCACCACCAGAGGGAAGGAACCCTTCCCCACCCTGCTCAGAGGGAACTGGGTGCTGAGGAGCAGGGCTCTAGGCTCCCGCAGCACAGCTCCGCCGTGCTGTCCCTACACAGTCACAGCAGCACTGGGTGGGAGTACTGGGAGCAGCTGGTGGGCACCGGGATGTGGTGCTGGCTTTTAGAAGCAGACGATCCTGGGACACCAAGGTTTGGGGTTGGAAGGAGAAGCTGGAGGAAATCTTATCTGGTTTACTAGAAAAGTGATTTTGCCATTCAGGGGAGATGTGGCAGTGTCTGGAGGCATGTTTGGCTGTCACAACGGGTGAGGAAATGCCACCGGCACCTAGTGAGTAGGGAGAAGGGATGCTGCTGAAGATTCTGGTGTTCAGGAAGGACCCTGAATGACACAGAATTACCGGACCCCAAGAATGCAGGCTTTTGGGGGAAATGTGACCTTCTCATAGTAACATGATCAGCTGGCTTCCCTCCGCAAGAGCCAGGAAACTCATAGTAAATATAAGACTAAGAAGTGCTGGAGAGTTAGAGGATTAGCGGACGTCATAAGGGCCAGTGCTACGGCATAAGTTCCAGGCTTAAGGACTCAAATGGGAGGCAGGTGGACAGCAAAGGGAGTCAAAGAAAATCTTACTTTGTTTAACAGAAAAGTTCTATATCTGGACAGATTTTTCTTCCTTCCCTACTTTCTTTCTTTTTTCTTTTTTCTTGGATCGAAGAAGGGGTAAATAAGGAGGAAAAAGGAACACAGAGGCCTCTGAGAAAATCTGCACTGCAGGACAGAGAGCGCAGTGCTCACAAGGTAGAGGACGGACTTACTTTTGGAGCATATTGATGGCAGTCATCCGAAGAACATTGGAGAGCGCCACTGACTTGCCCTTTCAGCAAAATTCAGGGAAATGTGCAGATTGCCATAGAAGAAATGAAACATGAGGCGGTGATCTGCCAACATAAGGTGTCATGGGAGTGAGCTGAAAAGGGCTGGAAATAAAAAAGATAAATAAATTCCAAGAAATAAAAGATAAAATGCCAAACTGTGAACTATAAAGAGACAAAATTAAAATCAACGTTAGAGACAGCACAGATCAGAAGTAGGAACGAAAAACAAAGTCAGTGATCACTTACTTTCATATTTCTCACTGTTACCATCTATTTGCTGTGATACCAGCAGCGCCTGCCGAGAAGTTGTTGATGTAGTATACGGAATAAAGCATGTAAAGCTCTCAGCAAGTATCTGGGATGAGGCATGACTTTAATGAATACTATTATTTTTATAATTAAAAACTTAATGTAAAAAAAAACAACAAAAAAAAACTCGGGCCCGGGATACAGCTTCTGGGGAAAGTGTGTGCTCAGCACGCGCAGAGTACAGAGCAGTTCCCAGCACCAAGACGACCAACACAAAATTCAGCCTAATAGGATCACAAAAAGAAGTAGATTTTTAGAGATTTTCACTGTGTATTGGAGGATTTGAACTAATAAAAGATGACGGACTTGGACGCAGAAATCTTGGAAACTTGAAAAACTCTAGCAGAATATAGGAAGGAAAAAAGTAATGAGATAAACTGTATATAGAGAGACTAGAGAATGACACTCAAACACACTCATTGGTATTCTAAGAAAAAGAGATTGTTTCGTGGAGTGTTATTTAGGTGCATAAGAAGAACAAAATCTTATCATTTGGAAAAACATGGATGAGGCTGGAGGCTATTAAGGTAAGTAAAATAAGCTAAATGCAGAAAGGCAAATGCTGCATGTTCTCATTTATTTGTGCAAGCTAAAAAAATATTGACCTCACGGAAGTACAGGGTAGAAGAGTGGTTACTACTGGGTGGGCAGGAGGCAGGGAAGAGAGACAGGAAGAAGTTGATTAACTGGTACAAAATTACAGTTAGCTGGAAGGAATAAATTCTAGTGTTCTTTAGTACACTAGGATAGCTATATTTAACAATAATTTATCATATATTTCTAAAAAGAGAGAAGAGATAATTTTGAATTTTCTCATCACACAGAAATGATAGACATTTGAGGTAATGGATACGCTGATCTAATCATACTTTTTTTGCGTGTGTGGTTTTTTGGAGACAGGGTCTTGCTATGTAGTTCAGGCTGGCATTGAGCTCACTATGCAGCCTAGGCTGGCCTCAAACTTGAGGCAATCCTCCTGCCTCTGCCTCCTGAGTGCTGGGATTACAGGTATGCACAATCACACCAGCCTCTAATGGTTATACATTGTGCACATGTATTGAAATATATTGTACCCCATAAATATGTACAATTATTATGTGTCAATTAAAAATAAAACTTTAAAAAGAGACTTTTATATACTCTTTTGTATATATGAAATACTTTTAAATAATTCCAAATAATTTCAAAATAGAGCAAAAATTTAAAAGACACAAATAACAAATAAAAGGATAATTGAAGATAAGTTAGAAGAAAACATTTTTCAATCTTAGGAAAAACTTAATTTTATTAAAGGGTCTAAATAGGTTAGGAAAACTTAACAAAAAGGAGATTGGTGGTTTAGCAAAACTAGTGTTCTTCAAGTATTTTGTCCTGCTTCATTTTACCTTTGTAGCATTTATCTTATATTCGCAGGAGTTTGTAGTTTGCTGTCAAACACATACATTTTGTGAGGAGAGGGGCTTTGTTTCGTTCACCACTGTATCTCTGGTGCCTAGATTAGTATCCGTTGTACAGTATGGTAGGTGCTCAGTAAAGCACATTTCTAAAGGTTTCCTTAGTGGCCTTATCTAAGTTGGCTTGTCATGTGTCCAACTCCCTCCACCCTTCCTTAGCTTTGTCCTCCTACCTAACATGTGTCATTATTAGAAGTGCTTTATTTTATGTATTCATTTTGTTTATCATCCATCGTCCCCACTAACTCAGCTCCGTGAAGGGAGAGCATCTATCTGTTCTGCTCATTGCTGTGTCCAGGAGGTCCTCATCGAGTATCTGTTAAATACATGAAATAATAAATGAACGAACTCTGCAAGCATCTAGGAAGAAAGTTTCTCACAAAGGACAAAGATCAGATTGCTTTTAGACTTTGCCACAGATCTGAAGACTCTGTGGCAATCTGTCGAATTTTGAGAGGAAAAGATTTTGACTCAAAGCTATACTACTCTCACTTATGTTGTTCGATTGTCAGATAAAAGGAAGTTCTACATAGAAAGTGTAACATTTTTGGGTCCATTTTAAAATGCAAAAGCAAGGCAAATAAAATCTTGAAGATGTACTTCACAAGATATAAACCAAAGTTGGGAATACAGGATTGGGCAAGTTGGGATAAAAATTAGAATAGTGAACATTAAAATCAGTTAGACATAGAATTCCGTCTGTTGTTTTAACAGTCGTAATGGCAGTTACATAGCAATGCGTTTATCTGTCAAGGATTCTTAGAAAAGACAATATGAGCAAATATAAAATTAAGTATTAATACTCAGAGTCTAAAAATTCTAGATTATGTCAATAAAAACATGAAAATTGATCAGAAAGGGATTAGAAGGGAATTTAAAAATGCTTTTTTACTCCCTTGATAGGTAGTAAACAAAAATGATTTCATTCATTAGTTTGATGAACAGACAAATACATATTCAAGTACAATTTTTATCAAGAAAAACAATCACTTAGAGGAATACAAAAAAGTGTTACACTCTTTAGTCAACTAGGGGAGATTAAAAAAACAAAGAGAATTAAATTTATAGGAATATTTTTGTATATTATTCCTAGTGCTTTTTAATACTTTAAAACATTTTCAGATTCGGAAAACCAGAAACTGTTGATGGAAAATGAAACTAAAAGTAAAAATGCACAAAGAACAGTATAAAATAACAATGAAATAAGATCTAGAATTCTAGGTCTTTAAGTAGAATAAACTTTCACACAAAATATGAAGACTTTCATATTGGATTCAAGCAAGCAAACACACAGAACCACCTACGATCTCTGTACAAGATGTAAACCTAAATCAAATTGATGCAGAAAAACAAGATAGACTCTTAACATAAAAGACATTAGAAGGAGATAATTTTACTTTGTTAAGGAAGCAATCCATATTCAGAAAAATATAGTCATGAATCTTGATGTGTCCAATAACATCATATTCAAATTTATAAAATGAACAGTATTAGCAATATAAAGGTAAAGGGATGAAACATATTAACTAGAGAAAATTAAAACAGATCATGTAGATAAACTATAAATACGGATTTGTATGAGTTGAGCGATGTTTATTTTTTGCCTACGTATCACATCAAGGACTTCACTGACCCTTGAAGATTTAGATAAAACTTTTCATTTGTTCCCACTTTCACATGTTGGGCGAAATGCTCCATAAAACCTACCAACCTCTCCTCCTCCTGAGTTTTGTGGCTTCCTCTCCTGGATCTGTGTGATTTTTATACAGTTTCCCTGAAAATCCACTTATGTCAAGTATTTGTGGATTTAGTAACTTTTAAAGCTTCTGGGCATGTCACATGGAAGAATCACATAGCTCATTGCTCACTGGTCTGTTCACTCCTCCGGTTGATAGTTCCATTTTTATGTCTGTAAGTCCATGCTCTCCGAGAGGACCTGCCTGAGATTAGGGTCTGATCTCCTGTTTTGGTGAGTTCTTTTCAGACTAAGTATATGAATCCAAATGACTTATTCTACCTTCCTTAGAATTTGGATAAATAAAAAATTACTAATAATATTACAATTTTCTCCCAACTGTTTTTTTTTTCTTTGTTTCTTTTTTTTTGAGACAGAGTCTCTCTAGGTAGTTCAGGTGGGTCTTGAGCTCACTCTGTAGCTCAGGCTGGCCTTGAACTTGTGACAATCCTCCTGCCTCAGCCTCCTGAGTGCTGGGATTACAGGCGTGCGCCACCACACTTGGCTCCAAACAGTTTTGAATGTGAATCCCTATATGTAAAACATTTTTGAGCATATGCTTTCTTTCTTTCTTTCTTTTTTTGATTGTATATCCAAATAGAATTTTAAAAAATATAAATTTTAAAAAATATAAATATATTTTACAAAATATAAAATACAGAAATTTTTAAATTTTAAAATATAAATTTTTAAATATAAATATAAAGTTTATTGGTACATTTTAGATCTATATATAATGATCCTATTCATCTCAGGGGTTTTGTACCTGTACGTGTTGTATTTTGATTTTCTTTTTTTCTTCTTTCCCTCCCCTCCCTTTGGCTCCTCCTTCCCTCCATGACTATGACATCTTTGTTTCCATTTTTTTCCATCTTTACTTTCCCTTCTCCCTTCCTTCCTTTCCCCTTCTCCCTTCCCCATTTCCCCTTCCCCTTTAAACACTTTCTTTCTATTTCACAATATCCGTTATGTATTTTGGTCCTTGTTTACACTTTTGGTTTCTCACATCAGAGAAACAATGCAATATTTACTTATGTGTGTCTGATTTATTTTACTTAAGGGTATGTTCTTGAGGTGCATCCATTTACCTAGAAATGTGTTGTTTATCCTTTTTTATGGCTGAGTAGTACTCCATTGTATAAAAAAACCCATATCTTCTTTATTCATTCATTGGTTTATGGACATTTGTGCTGTTTCCAAGATTTACCTTTTACAAACTGTGTCGCTATAAACATGAGAGTGTATATATTTCTGTGGTATGATGCTTTTAATTCTTTTGGGAAAATGTCAAGAAGGGGAATAGTGGGGTCAAATGGGACCTCTAGTTGTAGTTTTTTTGAGGAATCTCCACACTGAATTCCACAGTGGTTGCACTGTCTACACTCCCACCAACAGTGCAGAAGTGTTCCTTTTTCCCCACAGCCCCCCTGGAATTTGTTATTGGTTGATTTCCTGATAATAGTCATTCTTTCTGGAGTGAGATGGAATCTTAGCATTGTTTTAATTTGCATCCCTTGAATGACCAGTGATGTTGAACATTTTTTCATATATTTATTTGTTGTTTGTATTTCTTCATCTGAGAAGTGTCTATGCATTTCCAATGCCCATATTTGGACTGGGTCTTTAAATTTGGGGTGTCTGATTCTTTTAAGTTCTTTATATATTCTAGATGTTAGAACTTTTTCTGAGGAATGGTTGGCAAATTTTTTTCCTGCTCTGAGGGTTGTCTTTTCACTCTGTTGGTGATTTCTTTTGCTATGCAAAAGCTTTTTAATAAGATGAGATCCCATTTGTTGATTCTTTATACTACTTCTCATGTGGTCTGGGTTTTGTTCATGAAGTCTTTGCCTACACCTGTGCCTTTGAGAGTTCTACCTATCCTATTGTCCAGAAGATTTAGTGTTTCTGTTTTAATATTTAGATCTTTGATCTATTTTGATTTTAGTTTAGTGCATGGTGAGAGACATAGGACTAGTTTTGGACTTTGGCATGTGACGAACCAGTTTTTCCAGCACCATTTATTGAAGAGGCTATCTTTCTTCCAGTGAGGGTGTTTGGCTCCTTTGTCAAAGATGAGGTGGATGAGTGTGTTTGGAGTTGTTTCTTCATCTTCTAGCCTGTTCCATTGATCCTTGGGTCTTTTTTTTTTTTTTTTTTTTTGCCAGTAAACACAGAGCATACAGTTTCAATATAAATACACTTGTAAATTACATAGACATATCACTGCACTAAAATACTGAACTTTTTGCCTTTTTAGACTGATAATCTGTGCCCTTTTTGCTATGCACTTTTATGTTTAAGATCTTTTCAAGCATATACTCTAAATATGTGTATATCATTAATAATAATCTTCTACAATACTAATACAGGGCATATGGAACATAGACAAAAATAGAGGTTGGAAGGGACAAGATAAAACTAAATGCTAAGTATAAATTTTGTTTTATGCCCTATTCAATAATCTTGTGCAAAGTAGAGACCATGTTCTAAAGAAAAATCTTTTCAAGAATTATTGCTTATTACATTAATACATCCATACCCATGTTTTTAGCAGCACAATTTATAATAGCTAAGTCTTGGAACAGCTTATATGTCCATCAATAGAGGAATGGATAAAGAAAATGTGACATTTATACAGAATGGAATATTACTCTACCATAGAGAAAGATAAAGTTGAGGCATTTGTAGGCAAATGGATGCACCTTGAGACTATAATGTTAAGTGAAATAAACCACACACACACACACACACACACATTTAAATATCACATGGTTTCTATTATATGAGAAACCCAAAATATAAGTAAAAAGCAAAATAGATAATAGGAAGCAGGGAGATCTTTTTCAAATGGGAAGGTGAATAATAGATGGAGGGGAAGAGAAAGAAAGGAAAAAGTATCTTTTGAAAAAAGAAAATAAAAATGGAAATAGAGCTTTTTCAAATAGGAAGGGGATTTAGAGTTTGAGGGAGCATCAAGGCGTGGGAGAAGAAAGGGACAAAAAAGAATTAACATGTGTTATGCATATGTACAAACTCCCACAATAAATGTAATCATTATGTACTGCAAATATATGTTAATAAAATACATTAATAAAATAGGAAAGAAATATTGATATATTAAGACTAATTGTTCGTATACTGCCACAAAGAGAAACCAATAATTTCTCCAAATGTAAGCTATAAGTGAAATTCTATGAACATCATATAATTAGGGAACAATAAGAAAAGATTAGAGAGTAAATATTTATTAATGAAAAAGAAACAAATAACTTTGGGATGGATAAAACCTAAAGTAGCAGTCATAGGATATTTAGATAAAAGGAATGAGAATATTATTGGACAAACTTACAGGATATAGCCAGAATTATAGTCAAAAGTATATATATTTCCTAAAGAAAGTTAACTTATTAAAATAAAAGTACACAAATCAAAGAAATACTTTATTCAAGGAAAGGGGAAATACGTGTTTTTTAAAATAAGTGGAAAGTAATATTGAAAGACAAAAGTAGAAAAGAATGACTTTGAAATTAGATAAGCAGTAAAATTAACAACTATACCCAAGAGAAGGTCCAGATACCTCAATAAAATCTCTTCCATAATGAGTAAGATGGTCAAATGTACAGGTACAAAATAACCATGCTGAATATGATCATTATGTATACAATGTACCAATACATGTTCTTGGTAAAAAAAAAAAAGAAATAAAATAAAATAAACCAATTAGAAAAATACAGTTACAGAAAAATACAGTTACAAAACACTGGAAGTGAAAAAGTTTACTAACTTCCCAGAAACAGTTTTTAAGAATGATAAATCAATAAATAAGCCCAAGTGGTTTTACACACACATCTTTTCCATTTTATAATTTGAACTTTTTATTGCTTGATAAACTGTTTCAGAGTATACAATGGAAAGCAAATTTATACAAAGACAGAAAACTTGATATTAATCTTACCACTGAAACTATAGTTAGAAAAAGTACTTAGAATATCTAAGAATAATACACCATGAACACATTATTTCAGGCCCGCAAAGTTAGCTTAACATTAAGAAATCTATATTTAAAGATTACAGCTACCTATTACTGTCTCATATGAAAATGCTTGAGTGAACGTTCCCTAAGTTAAGGGTGTAAGTTTGAGACTCGCTGCTGTAATATGGTCCATCTCTACTTTGTATGAAAAATTCACTTCTTGGGACTGAGACTCCTCAGAACCCTCAAGGAGGTTAGCAGTCTCTTGAGAGCAGTTGAGGGCAATGCCAGGCTCCTGGGACCCACATTTAATTGGGTATCGCAGGAGACAAATAGTGGCTTCCTGTGTAAGTGTCCACTGAAAATCGCAGGGGCAGAGACTCCAAATTACTGGCATTGGTTTGTAATCGAGCTACTTCTCACAAGGGCAATTTCCCTATCGTGGGCTATAGAGGGGAAGCAGCAGGGATATGCTTGCTTAACAATGGTCAATAATTTTCTAAAGTCAAGTCACTGGAGCCAAGAAGTCAATTCTTATAAAACTAGGACAAATATAAAAAGCAATATTGTCATCATGATGAAGACAATAAAAGAACTTGATGACTTCATGTCTACTTCTGAATTTTAAAAATCTTAGTTAACATGAGTTTAAAGATTCTTTACCTGACAATATTTCTGCTTCACGCTAATAGCCAAATCCACAGAAAATAGTGAAAAAAGTCATTTTCATTGAAATCAAGATAAGATAAGAATATCCTGATACCCACTAGATGTCAGTAACTTTTTTTCAGTTATAATAACCGAAATGTCTCTAGTCATTGCTGAGTGTCCCCCAGGGTATAAAACCATCCCTGGTGGAGAATCACTGTTCTAGAAGTTCTAGTAAATACAATGAGACAAAAAAAAAATTGCAAACTGTAAGCACTGAAAGAATTATCATTATTTGCAGAAGATATGTTTATCATTCTAGAAAATTTAAGAGAATTAACTATACT
Source organism: Hystrix cristata (assembly GCA_004026905.1). NCBI lineage: Eukaryota > Metazoa > Chordata > Mammalia > Rodentia > Hystricidae > Hystrix > Hystrix cristata. The sequence continues at coordinate 49,335 of PVJO010007145.1, read as the reverse complement.
CTCTATGGGGAGTAGTAGAAAAAAATTTATTACAGTGGTTGAATATGGAATAAATGCACAACAATTCTGTCCAAAATTTCAATAACAACCAATTAAAAATACTAATTAAAAAATTAAAAATGGACAAAATATTTTATTCTAATAACAACAGAAGTAGACAATCTTGAGAAATAAACTCAAGATTCTTATGAAGGAAACATAATTAATTGAAGAAGATACTTTTAGACCCAACTGCGGAATGATCTTTTAAAAATAGAAGCATGTTATTACTTAGTCCTGTCAACAGTTGCCTATTACTGTTGCGTTAAAGACTTTAAATTCATAACATGCCTTCTTCGGCTTTTGTTGACCAATGCAGAGGTTTATTCCTGGTTACTCCCCTGCCTCCTGCAGGACCCAAGATACTTAAATAAGGCACAAAATGCCATCAGTTTTGCTCCTTGGGTATAGGTTCCAGAACTTTCATCTTATATGACATCATTTTAAGCCCACTGACAACCCCCCAAATCTTCTCCGCACACATTCCATTAGCAAAATTCTCTCTTTAAAATATGGGGGTCTAGAATTGAATGCAGTAACTTAAATGTGGTCTAACCAGAACAAAATTTTGCCCCGTCCTTCATCACAGTATTTTACTTATCTGTTCATTAACATTGAATTATGGTGGATCCGCATTTAATTCCTGGATCTACCATTTATTAGCGAGACATATAAACTCTTCGATCTTCAACTTTTCCCTTTCAACAAGATAGGGATAACAATACCTTCTTACAGGGTTGTGATATTAGCTCATTTGAAGCACCTGATCGTATCCCAGTTAGTCACATTCTGAGTCTCCTACCATATTTTTTGCTTCATCCCAAGGCTACTGTCTATGCCACCATAATGTCTTGGCTAGGTTGTTGTTCAAGCAGACTAGTGGGGCTGCCTGCCTCCATTTACTCTCCTCAAGTCCCCTTTGCAGAGTGCCGTTTGCAAGACACAAGTTATACAAATGGCTTCCTCTCCAATATGTCTGATGACTCTCCACTGCATCCCCGAAGTTAAAATTTCTTATCTGCAGTTAGACTGCATCTACCCTGTGGCATCATTTTTCATACTATTCCCCTGGGTAGCCCACACCTCGGTCTGGCTCAGCAAAGCCTAGCTTGAGATAGGAGACTATTTCCACATGGGCCTTACTGCTCAGACTGCTCTCCCTCATTAGGATTATCAATCAAGAGAGGAAAGATCACAGCCCAGTGTATTCCTTCAGAGCTAGACCGAACTGACTTTTGTCAAGGAGACGGACCAAGGAAAGGCTGGAAGGCTGACTGGGGACAGCAAGAAGGATTCTAGTGGTTTTCTCTCTCAGAGCCAGGGAACTAGCCCTGGGGCTCTGGAGGCCCCGTTTCTGAGCAGAGCAACCTCCCCCTACCCAACACCTCATTGGTCACGGACACTTCTATTTCATGGTCAATTGGCCATAATTTCAATTATGTAGGAAGCTTTTATTTTGCATGCAAATTCCAGGACAACTCGAAAATCTGTGGAAAGGTCTAGGTATAAAGGACTAGGAGTTTAAGTCTGAGAAGTGGAAATTACCCCATATTCTAACTGTCCTTACCAGGCTCGGCACAGTCGGAGGGTGTTGGGAGAAATGAGAGAATGAGAGACTGTCAGGGTAAAGGGTCTAGTGTTCAGGATCTCCCACATGGCAGATACTAAATATTAGTTGGTCTAAGGGGTTTTATTTATTTATTTCAGTGAAGTCAGTGAAACTTAGATCATGTTTAGGTCTTCAAGCACCTTGTATATTAATATACCCACAAATTAAAAAAAATTAGGTTAAATGCCTTGAGGGGTTTTAAAAAATTTATTCTACTGTGGTAAGAACACTTAACATGAGATCTACCCTCTTAACAAAATTTCAAGTTTTATTAACCAGAGGGACAAAGTTGTGCAGCAGATTGCCAGCACTTATGCGTCTTGTGAGTTTTAATTTGGAAATTCAGACTTCAAGTATGAGGGTTTCAGCCTCCGACAGTGTGAACTTCTCCCTCCTCCTTTCTCCCTTGGCTTCAGCTGACAAAGCAGACAACATGCAGAATGGCTGCAGAGCAGGCTGTATGAGGGCTGGCTCCAGAATAAGTGGCAGGAAGATTCTAGCAAAAAAAGTTCTCAACCCTGATTGCTGACTGGGATCACTGAGGCAGTGTTTAAACGCCCAGGTGTCCAGGCCACACCTGAGGCCAGCACAATCGGAACCCCTAGGGGTAGGGCCCCGGCACCAGGAATATTTCAGGCTCTCCAGGATCTCCAAGGTGGTGGGAACTACCCTGCTACTGGTGCTAAGACCCTGCAGTTTTCCTTCCACTTTTCCCCCATGATAAAATTTCCATGAACACCACAGTTGCGGCTCAAATGTATTCCCTCCAAAAATTCAGGAGCTGAAACCTAATGAGCATTATGCGGGCATTAAGAGGTGGTATCTTCGAGGTGATCAGGGATCCTCCTTCAGGAATGGGATTAAAAGATGCACACCTGGGTTGGGCATAGCAGAGCATTCCTGTAATCCCAGCACTTTGGGAAGCTGAGGCAGGAGGATCACAAGGTTGAATTCAGCCTAGGCAATTTAGCGTCTAGTTAAAATAAAAAATAAAGGACTGGGAATGTAGCTCAGCACAACGGCCTTGCGTTCAATCCCCCATATCAGGAGGGGTTGGAGGAGGCTTTGTGTAGGGTTCAGCTGGCTGGCGGGCTCTTCTACATTCTACCGTGTGAGGAAACAGCATCCCTCCCAGCAGAGGAGGCAGCACCAAGGCGCAATCTGGGAAGTGGAGATGCTCTCTCCAGACAGCCAAACCTGCTGGGGCACTGCTCTTGGACGCCTCAGAACTGTGAGAAAATAGATGTGTAATTCGTAAATTACCCAGTCTCAGGTATTTTGTGATAGCAGCACAGACTTAGACAACTACCGTTGTCCTCTCTGTAAGGAGAAAGAAGGTACTTAACATATGCTGGGAACCTATTATGCATCAGACTTTGTGCCAGAACTTGGCTTGTATTGAATCTTCGTAACAATGCTGTCGGTAATAAGCCTTAACATCTCAGTTTCCAGCTGGGGAACTGGCAGCTCAGAGGAGCAAAGTGACTTTCCCAAGGTTACCTAAACCCACGCAAGTGGTGGGGCCTGAGGCGAAGTCTGTCTATCTGTTTCCAAAGCATGTAGTCTTTCAGTTTCCTCACGATGCCAAGCATGCCATGCATAGGGTGGCTTTTGGCTATTATTTCACCGTTCTAAAACTAAACTGGACCACACTTGAGCTGCTCCATGACCCCAGTGGGCAGGCATGAGATTCCCAAGAGCAGGACATGTTAGACATTCTCCTGGATCTAACTGAGCCCTCGGCAGGGAGCTCAGGACTCTAGACACCTGCATTCTGTGCAATTCAGCATGCATACTTACACGCCCAAACACTGTCACTAACACACAAACACTGTCTCACACGCACACACTCACATGCATACATGTACACACATATTTACTTTCAGTCATTAAATAAATTTTTAGGGAGAACCCAAGAGGTACCAGAAACTGGACAAGTGTGTGTGCCTGTCTATCCAGGGAGGGACCAGTTTCTTGTAGAAGTTTAAATGTACAAACTCTGAAGACGCTTGAGTTGGATTTTAAGCCATCTTCCCAGCTGTGTAAATTCAGCTAAGTCACTTAACTCAAAGCTTTTCCTTTTCTTGCCATGATGGTTATCTGTGAGACTCTATACGCGTATCTCTCTGGCTGTGGAGCTGGATGAGGCAGCTGGGCAACCAGACTCAGGGTAGCATCCTGAATCTCTCCCTGAAGTTGTGCTGGGGCTCCAGTGGCGACAGCTGTGTCTGCCCGGATCCTGTCATGCTGAGGTGTCAGCTTCCACAAGGATCAGGTATCAAGCCAGAAGTGGCCAAGGCCGGCCAGAGGACACCTGGGGGCTGGGGGTATTTTTGCAGCCCTGTATCAGAATGCAGGTATGAGCTCGAGTTGCGCCCACCTGACTCTGCCTTTAGCAGGGTGGGCAGACATGGGCATCCTTCCTCCCTCTTTGAATTTGCCTAGCTGCTTCCAGCCTCCTAGACAGACAAAAAGGTAGACAGCCAGCTAAAGAGACAGATGTCCCCAGGAAGGAAGCCCTATGCTGTGTTTAAGAGCATGGGCTCTGATCTTGAACCCACCTGGAGACCCACCTGCTATGCTTACTTACAGCCAAGCACAGAGTTACAGAGCTCTGCTCTCACATCCAGTGATGGGCATACATCCACTCCCCTTATTTTAATACTCAGCCTTGCTCAACTTGCTTCTTTAGTCCTTTGAAAAAAAATCACAACTGTTTAAAGAATGTTTTGTTTTATAAGAAAGTCATTTCCCCTGGCTGTGCTGCAACGTCACAGAGTCCTGCAACGTCAGTGTGGATACGAAATGTGCTAACCTGAACAGATGGACATGGGCTGTGCACCCCAAATCATCGGAGACCCTTAGGGAACCACTCGGGCGTCAGCAGACCTGGATTTGAGTTTGGATCCCACCACTGTGCAATGCTGGGTAAGATACTTAACTTTCCTGAGTCTTCACTTCCTCCTCTCTGCTTTGTGTAATGGTCTCAAAGAAAATGTGTTGAAACCACCGATTTTAAGGCTACTTCTCTGACATCCTAAATAAGGTCAAATTCCTGTTTGGGATTCATCACATTGCTTCCTTCCCCGATAGGCCTCATTTGTGCGTGATCCTTGGATACGTATCTGGGGAGTGACTTGATTAAAATCCACTGCATTAGAGTGTGGGCTGCAGAAACAAGAATCTTGTCTGACTTTCTCAGTGCTTTAGCTCCGGGCTTGCCCGGAGCCTTGTACATACTCAACAAATAGTACATACTCAATAGATATTTCTTGAATGACGAATTCAAGACTAGTTAAGCTCCTACAATCAGTCTCACAGATTTAAAAAGTTGCCCATGTCAGGACTTCTTGAGATCATCATATCAACAAACATCTTAATAAACTGACCCATTTTACAGATTAAATAAGTGGCTTCCAAGCCTCTGGTCAAGCTGCTTCAGAAAGAGCAAGAGAAGGCCAAACTTTCTTCTAGGCTGTGGGCCTGTTCTCACGGGAGTCGGGGGGATCCTAGGGCTTGTTGACGCAGCCGTGCGAGGTACTCTGTGCCCACTAAGGCATGCCGGGAAAGCAGTGTTCCTGGGGCCAGAGCCTTATGCTGGGAATGGAGAAGCGGAGTCCTACTGAATGACTGACATTGCTACAGGCCTCACAGTAGAAGTTTATGATAATAGTGGTCACACCACTCAACTGTCATGAGGATTCAGTGAGATCGTGCAGTTCAAACATCAAGTAATGATGGCGGTGACAGTGGCTTGTAGCACACAGAAAGAATTTCTGAGTTCAACTGTTAGCAATACACAACTGAACACACGAACAGATGAGGAGAAGGGAAACGCTTCTCTTTACAGCACAATGCCAACGGGGAAAGGCAGAAGATGTGGTAGATTTGGCAAAATTGCCATTTGGCAACCAGTACAGAAATAATTGATTCAGACAAGGAGCGTCAGTAGAAACTAAAATGAGTGAGTGCAGAGATATTTACATAATCTCAAATCTCTCCCTACAAGTTACTTATGGATTATAAAAAGAAAATAGTGTCTTTACAGTGGAGAAACTTGGGGTGCCCATCTTAACCAAGTGATTAAAGTCAACATCCCCGTTACTCGAACACGCTGAGAAGGACACAACACTATCTCTCTGGCAGGTCAGCCACAAATGCATAACTGGAATTTAATCCTGAGGCATCATCAGAAAAACACAAACTGAGTTGTCGTCTACAAAATAACTGGCTTGAACTCTTCAGAAATGTCAGGGTCATGATGGACAAACGGAGGCTACAGCACAGTCCCAGAATGAAAGTGTCAGAAGAGATACGACAGACAAACGCCAAGTGTGATCCTGAATTGGACCTTGAACTGAGAAAAGAAATGGTCCCTCCAGAGCATCACTGGGAGAACTGGCAGAATTTCATTACAGACAATGAGCTAGAGGACAGTATTGCATCTGCGTTAACCTGCGGATCTCAATTGCTGTATTGGGTATGTAAGGAGCACAGCTTGGTTCTTAGGAAAATGCGCCTGAAATCTTCAGGGCTTGAGTGAAAAGTGAGGTGATGCTTTGGACGTCTTGGCTCCAATCATGGTTGGAGAAGAGGTGTAAAGTTGCTTTCATGGGGGAGCCCAGGACGTGGACTCTGGGAGAAACTCAGTCATTTGAGGAGAGATACATAATTAACCCTCAGAGTTATAGCACCAGCAGGGAATGACTGGGAGGAAGGAGCCTCCAAACTCCCTTCCCCACGCCGTCAATTCTCCATTGCTCAGAGAGCAGACCAAAGACATCATGTTCTTTTGTTTATGTACTGTCAATGCTCCCAGTCAACCCCCCCTGGAAAATACATTGAAACAAAATTAACTTGACAGGGAAATGGATATTTGAATGAAGCTTCTGCTTAAAACAATAATTTATCATGTTCCATTGCACATCTCCACAAAACCAGGACCACGGGTGGTTTAGCTGAAATGAGGGAATTCATTACTCCTGAAACATCTCCGGGACTCGTTGCACAGGGGCTGGGGCTTGTGGGGAATAAACGAGGGAACAGACATCGACCAGGCCCCACATGTGTGCCATTCGCTGTCAGACCCTTTGCATGCACAGCCTCCTGAATTCTCCAGAGACGCCCAACTCCACAAATGAGGTTCGCTCTGGAGACAATGTTCGGTGCCCAGCTTCACAAACGAGGAAACTGAAGCTCTTTGAGTCCGAAGGCCTCAGCTGGGAAGTGACGGGCCAGTATCTGGAGGTGGGAAAAAATCAGCATTACCCTCATCAAGGCTGGCTGGGCTGTCTTACTTTCCTGACATGACCTGCTAGCTGGTCCAGAACTGTTTCTGTGGGTGTGAGCAGCACAAACCCAGTCCTTTTCCAGGACTCATAGTCTTCCTGGGTCCTTAATGATGTCTGCAAGATGCTGGGTAGCCACAGATAAAATGGGGAAAAGAATCTCAGAGGGCTCAACAAGGCAGTTCATATAATTTACTCATTCATCTATTCATTCATTCTCAAAACACAAATTGAGCACCTACTATGTACTGGATGCTGGGAATATAACATGCTTCTTAGATTCCAGTTTCTCAAAGTCTGGTCACTGGACTAGCAGCATTACTTGGGAACCTGTGAGAAACACAAATTCTCAGGCCCTGCCCAGACTACTGAGTGAGAAACTTGGGGTGGGGGCAGGGAGCAGCAATCTGCGTCTTACTTAGCAAACCTTCCAGGTGATTCTGATGCCTGCTAAGGTTGGAGAACTACTGAGGTCAAGTATATGTAAAACATTGTGGTAACAGAGACAGAGGTACTGAAAACCTGGGGTCTGACTGTTGTAAATATGGCTGGGGACTACACTGAGATGCCCTGGTCACTGACACTGGAGCCCTGGGCTCTTCTTGCCCTCAGACTGAGCAGCTTCGCAGAGTATCCAGCAGTGACCCCTGACCTAGCTCAGCCTGGGTACCCCAGTCCTGCTGGGAGCCCAGCGATGCACTGAGGGTCTCAGGGGGCACCTGACAGAAAGGGAATCAACTAGGCCTCGAAAGAGCAAACACCTTCTTAGTTATGGCCCTTCTTCACTAAAGGAGGCACGTCAGTAAGTCAACCAGGATTTTCAGTAAGTAGCGATTCAGTCTCATGGCATCAAACTGGGCAGCGTGTCTCTTTGAGACAAGAGTTCACAAAATTTAGTGTGCTGACAAATCCTACAGGGAGTTAATCAGCCCACCACGCTACACTTACAGATGATTCTGTAGCAGATCTGGGGAAGGATTTGCATAGCATAAAATCCCCAGGGTATTCGCAGTGCATTTGGCTTGAGGAGCATCCTTGGAGAAATGTCTTGTGATACGTGCTGACGGGGGCCAAGTTTCCGCTCCGGCCACACGCCCAGGCTGGTACCCTAAGTACCTCTGGCTTCTGGGCACTAGGAGACAGGCCCATGTTTCAGGGCAGTTTTCTCACAAGATGCGTACTTACTCTCGTTTGATGGGTGGTAGAAGGGATTATGAGAGACTTTGGCCTGGCCGTGCTGTGGTTAATGGCTCTCTCCAGGCATTGAAACGAGGACGGCTTTCTCATATTATAAAAGTTGCTTTGAAATCTAATTAGAATATGCAAGTTGAGATCGCAGTCTGTTTTTACACAAAGCTTGAGTTCAGTAAGAATAATCAATACTGGAACCATGAGCTGCCCATCAGCCTTCAGTGGGGCTGGCGACGAGCTTCCTTCGGGAAGAGTCTTCGGTTCTGGAACAAGAAGATGGAATGGACCAGGGTTAGAGACAGGTGGGGCTCTACTGACTTAGGAACTGTGTGGGCAGGTATAAAATCTCCAGACTCTCAAATGTCCCATCAGATAGGTGGAGTGGGTGGCTGACATGTTGGTGGTGTGTGGCCTCCTCTGTTAGGTCAGAGGAAGAAAACCCACCTTATTTGGACTGCCAAGGAGCCGTGGAGGTCACTTGCTGACAAAGAACTTGAATGTCTGGAATCAGTTTCTGAATTAAAGCTTAGGCCTGCTCATTTACTCACTGCACAGCTTAGGAAATCTTATGACCTTACCAAACCTCAGTTTTCCCATTTGTAAAACGGGAGGACTAATCCTGACCTCGCAAAGAATTAAATGAAATTATAATACTGATGATAGCTAACTTGTGTTGCACATTTACTACGTGCTTTATGTGGATTCATTATTTTGTGTGATCTTTATAACAACCTTGTGCAGTTGAGGAAGACAGAGGAACTTAGTAATGCAAGGAAAGCTTCGGGATAGTATCTGGAGCAGAATAGGAACTCAATATTTGGTTCCTGCCTCTTCCCAGGGGACTATAAGGAGGCTCGTTTCCAGACACCGAGAACTCTCCTCTGTTGCATTTTTCTGGCAGACAGTGAGGGCTGATTGTTTATGTCTCCTGAACCAGAGCAAGCGTTCCAGAGCTACTGGTGGCTGTGTCTGATCCTGGGCTGTCCAAGGCACAACAGGCAGATTTGGCCTGCATGAGCCACCGTGCACAGAACCCAGAGACACTCATGTGACAACGACGGGGCCTCCTCCCAGGAACGTCGCGTTCAGATTTGCCTTCTTTGAAGGAAAGTAACGCAAAAGGCCATTTTTCACTTTTAAATAGCTTTCATTCTATGTCTTAATAAATGCACGTTTGTTGATTTGTGTAAGCATGATATGGGAAGTCTGCAAATGGATGTAATCTGCACCGAGGGCACATGTAAGCACCAGCGAGCACTTTTGAATAATGAATCCCTCCTGTAAAAGACGGACGCTATTCATAATAATTCCTTGCTTTTCTCATTTTGCCGTGTACAGTAGCGATTAATCAATTTGCAATGTTATGTCACCCGCAACAAATTGCTAGCACCAAGACAAATTTATTGCTTTATGATAAAAGAACTTGTTTAGGTAGAAATAAATTAAATCGGGGGGGTTGAGATTTAGGGTCGATGTTCACATAAGATGACCCAGAGTGGGCAGAGAGGTGAGCGGTCCAGGTGCCTGCCCCGGCCTGGCCCCCCAGAGAGGAGCTCCGGTGCAAGAGCGTGTTTGCTCAGTCACTGACCCCACAACAGCACAGCTCTGATGGGAGAGAGTAACATGGAGAGTGCAGGGTGGCTCTCCAGGGTCTGCCTGCTGGGCTCCCTGTGGCAGCAAGCCCAATTTAGAGCTTTGCAAGAGGGCTTGGGACAATCGGCAGTGCCCCAGGGAAACAACTCTCTCCCCATCTCTATTTTGCCTGAATCCTTCTGGTCCCAATTTACCTCCAATTGCGAGTGGGAAGAACCTATGTGACAGGAATGGGAACAATATTTAGAGGTCCGAAGGTAAGAGAGGCCCCGGTGGTTTTATTTATCAAGTCTCCCGGTGTATTAAAATAGGAAAGAATAAAAAGGCCCAAATGGGCTTACCAAAATTGTGGTGCAATAAATATTACATTCAGCAAATGATGCTTTTAATACATCTGACATTTCATTCTGTATAATTGTGCTGTTATCATGGACTCTGTCAAAGCTTCTGTAAGGCCTTTTATAATATAAAAGCCGGCCGAATGGACATTATGAGTGACCTGAGGACATGCAGTCTCTTTCTTCTATATTCAATTCATAGTACAGCAGACCAGAGAAGCACTTGGCCTGAGGACCCGGAGTCAGGATGCTGGAGAAGCATTGCGCTTGAAGCCGGGACACCACACACATTTTGTTTGTCATTAATTTATACTCCATTAATTTGGAATCTGCAGAGGAATCAGGGACTGATGTATTAATTCTGCCTTCCCCCAACATGCATGCATGCCTGCACACACACACACACACACACACACACACACACACACACACACACACAGAGATATACACACACACTGAGAACCAGGACTGCTGTTTAAGCAATCTGATAGGATAAATGATTTGTAAAAATCAGGTTTCGCTTAGAAACCATATCTGTTCCTTTGCACCTGTAAATAGATTTCTCTGTCCCAGCTCAGCAAAAGCCATTCCTTTCTGCTCTTAATAGCAGACCTGGCGACCACCTCCAGGAACATCTTGGAACACCCTGTCCACGGCCAGGGAAAGAGCCCTGGGGCATTTCCCAGGCCATGCTCACTGTTAGCCTTGTCTCACGTCAGCACAAAGTGGGTGGGTGGGTGCGGAGGCCTCCTGCCTGGGGAGCCTTCTGCAGCCTTTCTGCGGCATCTGAGCAGCTTCTTGGCTGTCCCCCAACACCAGTGCCCACATCCAGACTCCTGTAGACAGTGGGCAGTGGAGGGCAGTGGAGAACTCAAGCCCTCTGATGGCTCCCTTTCCATTACCTTGTGGTGGGAGGAGCCCCAGAGGGTACACAGCATCCCCATCGGTGCTGGACTCACCTGATGATGGCTTCTTTTTCGTCCTCCATTCTGCCTGTTCGCTGGGCTCCGGTCGGCCCAAGTTTGCCCATGCGCCTTTGCAGGCCTGCCTGCTCCCCTGGCACCGCCCTGGCCTGGGTTCCTGGAGAGGCTTCCAGCCCTCCGTGGGGCTGTGCTGCCCCTGTTCCCGCCGCCCGCCTGCCCGCTGGCTAATTCTGATTATTTCTCTTTCTCCTTGCTCTCTTGGGCGCCTTTATTCCTGACCGTGCATTTTCTCTGGACTCAGGATTAAAAAAAAACCCACACTGCTAATATCCTTGTCAGCCTTTTCCTGAATCATTGCTGCGCCGCTCCAGGGAGCCACGGGCCAGTGCCTTCTGACCGGCAGACTCTGTCCCTGGGTGTCTTGGGGCCCCTGCCTGGTCATCCTGGTCCCCGAAGCCAAAGCCCAGAGGCCCAGGTCCTCTGAGAAAAGCCCAGCAGAGGAGGCTGATGGGCTGAGAACTGAGAAGCCATCTCGCAGGTGACCTCTCTTAAATGCTCTCTGTTTCTTAAAGTTGGAAGAGCTTCCCTCTCCGTATTCTCATTTGCTGTTATCATTCCTGTTTTGCAGGTGAGCAGGCTGGATTTCAGCGGGCTCAGTGATCTGCTCAAGACAGCACAGCTTCCAGGGTCAGCACTCCGGGTTCCAGATGCATAACTGAGGTACAGGAAAGTGATGCCCTTGTGTGACAGATGAGGAAACTGAGGCTCCAGTGGCTGCAGAGGCTTGTCTCAAATCAACACAGCGAGGAGAGGTGGGATTTGGGCAGCCCAGCCTCCAGGCCAGCAGGGTAGAGCCAAGCTCTGCTGCCTGCTCCAGCTGTCGGCCACAGGGGCAGTGTGCGGCTCTGGACAGGGTGTGACTGTGAAAAGCCAGGCCAGTGTGGGCAGGGGAGCTGGAGGTGACCGGGCGCTGTCCCGTTGCTTTTGACTCCTTCTCTGAACTCAAGGCTCGGTGGGGGGTATGGGTTTGCATTTCAGGGGAGCAGACTGCTAACTGTATTAGCTCAATACTCCATTGGCCCATCACAGACTGCTAAGACCGGCTGGTACTGGGGGTTTCCACAAGTTCTGGCTTAGTTCCATCCCATCAGAGACACAGGAAGAAAGATCCATTTAGCATACGCTCCCTCTTCCAGGCAGCCCTCCCTGACTCTCCAAGTTGAAGCAGGCTCTCGCTCCTTGGTCTCACAGCACCCACTTCACTGAATGCTCACATCCATGCTGATGTGACAGACCACTGGCCATAATCCCTCGCTGAGGCTTAGTTTGGACACAAAGTCCTCTGTGGAGGCAGGACGGCTTCGCTTGTTCATAGACACAGTCACATGGCCTCACAGGGACACAAGCACGCACAGAGGTACCATCCCAGGCATCACTCACAGACACCTGGAGACAAGTCTGTTGGTGTCTAAGCATACGACTTCTTCCAGAACACGTGCTGCCCTGACCCCGATAGTCCGTGAGTCCTCCCTAGACCGGAGGCCGTGGCTGACCTATGGCTTTCGGGAACTTGGCCTGCTCAGGCTGGAAGCTTGCTGGGTGCCATTCTCCAGCCTGGAAACTTCTTCCTTGACAATCGTCTCATCTAGCTGGGGCCTCTATTTGCCCCCTTTCTCCCAGGCATCCCATCTGAGACTATCTTTAGGAAGCATCTGCCTGCCCGCATCTATTCCCCATCAGATGTTGTCCCTCCCGTGGGCCCCTGGGCCCTATCACACCACACCTCGCCACCTCAGCGCTTTCTCAATGACTCCCAAGGTCAACTCTTGTTTGCTCAGTGGTTCCTCCCCCTCACCCCGATGCTCTGCTTTCTGCAGATAGACATCTTCCCATTCCTGGCCTGTCCTGGGGCTGCTGGAGCCACAGACAAGCAGGCTGAAAGGAAAAGGAAAGCCCAGGGTCCCTACTGAACTTTGCTTTGTCCCTTGCCACAAAGATACCATGAGTCCTGGCAAGAGGTACAGTGACAGGACACAGATCCTGTCGCCTCAGGGGTTTGAGTTTAAGCCTCCGTTTGGCCCCTTTCCTGCTGTGTCACTTCAAATAGCCACTCGACCTTGGTAAACCTCAGTTTGTGCTTCTGTAAAGGGGGCATAACCATTTGAATTTTATAGGGTGTTGGGAAGATTAGGTAACATTAAACACATGTGAAATAACACTTAAAGTGCAGGGTCCTCTAAAAATATTGGTGAATAAGATTGGTATTATAGCAATTACATTCCCCTTTCCTGCTGGTCTCTCAGGCCCCTGTGACACTCAGAGTGTGGCTTCAAAGGTGGCTCAGCCTGCACCCTCCAACAAGGGAGGGAGGCAAGAGGCGGGGCAGGGGTCTGAGGCCCCTTTCGCAAAGCAGGAGTGTTCTGGGTAAGGCGACGGCCCTTTTAACTGCTGTGCAGTGTCTTAGGCTATGTTAGTACTTGCAAGGCCCAAGTGACCACCCTTCTCCGATGAAAGTGGGAGGGAGAGAACTTCTGGAAAAGGAACCACGTTTGTGCTGGTCATTTTCACCCCTGTTAACCCATTCGATCTCCAGACGTTCCAGGAAGGATGTATCACCATTGAAGAAAGTGAGGTTCAAAAACATACCACATTCCCTAAGTGACTCTCACATGCCGGGCTGTTCCTCAGCCTCCGGCCAGCCTTGGAGAGTGAACAGCAGAAGAGAGGAAGCGAACTAAAGTGATGAAACTGGTCCCTTGTCCTCGGAGGCAAGAGGTTGAACAAATCCATCCTGTAAGCGGCACTTACGGTGAAGCTTGCTCCACAGAATGGTTTAGACAAAGACCTAGTTTATGCAGCTGAATGTGAAATATGGCTTGTGTCTTAGGACACTTGTATAAAAAGACTATTTCTTTGCTGTCGCAGCCTCAAAGCCACCTCTGCTAGGAGTACCACCTTCTTAGCTGAGAATGAAACGCCAGGCTGATCTGGAAGGCAGAAGTCGGGGAGATTTTCTGTGAACTCACTGGGGTGTTCTGGTAAGTTTTCTTTGTATTCATTCTCTCTCTCTCTCTCTCTCTCTCTCTTTCTCTCTCTCTGTCTCTCTCTCTCCTTGTGGTACTGGGGATAGGACCTGGGTGCTCTCACTCCTACCCCTTTTTCTTTCTTATTTTGAGACAGTCTCACTGAGTTGCCTAGGAGGAACTCCAGCTTGTGATACTCCTGCCTCAGCCTCCCTCAGTGCTGGGATTACAGGCGGGCATCTCTGCGCCGGGCAAGTTCTCTTGCCAAGCTTCAGTTTCCCCATCTCTGAGAAGATACGGTTTTCTGAGTGTAATTTCTCTGAGTCACTTCTAACTCCTCCCAAACCATAGCTATTCTGTCCAATGTAGAACTCATGTTAGATCAGCGAAATGTTTTTGCAACTTGTGAATTTCCTTAGTAGAAAATCCTAAGAAAGCTGACCCTGTAAATAGCATTTGGTTTATGCATTTAGATTTAGGAATGAGTTCGTATCAGATGTAGAAGCCTAGATCTGACTCTCTGACTATCCAAAAAGAATTTTTGGTGTCTGAAGCCTGTGTTTTTGTTACTGATTGGTCTTGCCTCACCCTTGTTTAGAGAAGGCCGTGATTCTCCTGGTCCAAAGTGAACTGTCCTCCTTTGTCCCTGTCGGAGATGACTGAAAATATTTGCAGTATTATTCCTCCTTCCAGAAAAACAAGCATGGGGGTGGGGCAGCAGCTTTGGCTCCCACCGAGGAAGATATACCCCTGGAGGCACATTTTCACAGCAGCTTCTTTGGGGGCCTGGTGAGGGGGTAGGAGTAGGAAGGACATCAGATCTGGTTTCTGCTGCCAACAAATCAATATGTTGACAGAGCCTCTCTACGCATGTGTCCATTTAAACAACCATCCCCGCGTGGAATTCAGGCTGACCGACTCCCTCCGTTTGCCAAATGCAAATGCATTAACCTTACAATTGGATAATCTAATAAAAAGGATCAATGGTCTGATTCGGTGCTTATGCAGTCATTTACTGCAAGCGAGAGCAATTTAGCCAGGACCCAGATGGGCAGCTTGGGGGAACCCAGAGGATGGCTTCAGCCGGCCGTCTTTGCTGACTTTCCCAAGGCCTGCTCTGGCTGGAGAGGCAGGCCGAGCCTGCCAGGGAATGAAGAGGGTGTTATTCATTCATTACTGCCACTTTAATCACTTAGAGGTTCAATTAAGTATAAATCATTAGTGGTATTTCAAGTTACTTTATCCAGGCCCGTGCATAACACACTTGACTGGCGGTGGGGAGCTTTCTGTGACTAGATTTAGCGTGCGACTGAACAAGGCAGTCATATGGGTTTTTCTGCTATGAAATTGATAAATGAAGCGGGCATTCGAGGTACAGCAGTAATTTCTGTGGTGCAGTCAAGTGCTCGCGCCCTTGTCTCCTCTAGCAATGAGGGCATGGGCCCCTTTAATACGGCAGCTTTCCCCGGGGGCCCCAAAGGCCAGGCTGGGCTGCAGGTCTGGGGTTGATTTCCTTGCAGAGCCAGGCTTGCTTCATTAGTGGGAATATACCTGGGGAGGGGGGAAAAAAAAAGAAAAAGTGAAAAAGAAGGTCCTTTCGCCCTCGTTCGCTATTGCTGATGCCGTCATGATTTTTGCAGAATAGGGAGCAGGCAGCGCCGGAAAGACAGAATCGGGCTGTCTCCGTGGATCGCACCCCTGTTCCAAGGGATGCGGTTGTCCCCTGTGGCCGGCATCCCTGTCTGCAAAGCATATTTTCTCCTAATCGGTTTTACAGCTCTTTTAAAGTAATATGTCAGATCATTTTCCCCATATACATAGTTAATGAAAGTAACCCTACAAATTCATTTTAAATAGATGGAAGTTGTTATAACCCTGATCCAGAATTTATTACATTCATTACAATCTTGCTGAAGTAGGTAATGTAATGGACTATTACTTTTATTATCTTTTTAATCCCTCAAAATTATTAGGAACTGACTAATATTTGGCATCACCCTGTTAATGTTTAAACAGAAATTGATACTTTAATTCGTCTAATAAATGACAGGGGCACTTTGAGTGGAAACAAAAGCCTGATGGGATTTATCTTCATCAGTCCCAAAGACTTTTAAGTGGGACTCAGGGGTCTGAATGCAATTATTTCTAGGGAGGGTGTCTTCATCAAGTGCTTGGAAAGGACAGAGGAGTAGAGATGGAGTTAGTGACACAGAGACCCAGACGGACGCTGATGATAACAAGGCAGAAACGTGAGAGGGAGAGAAATTCCACTTATATACCCAGGTTCTAATTCTGATTCACAAAAAGCTCCTATTTCTAGTGAGCTCTATGTGTCTTTTCCTTCCTGCCCTTCATTTCCCCTCCCCTCCTTCTCAGATTAAAAAGATTTTTCTTTATAACCATTCCTGTTAGTAATCAGCTTTATAGCTACGAATTCTCAAGTGCTCTAGAATTTGCGCGTTGTGGAGACAAATGATTGGGCCGCACTCTCCTAGCTAGAGTGAAGACCCTGCTTGCTCCTTGGAAAATAATGATGGCTGCTCGATTTGCAAATTACCAAATCTCACCGTGAAATGGGAGGGGGCGGGAGGGGGCATGCTGTCCTGTCTCTTCCAGAAGAGGCTGTGTTTACCCTCCGAGCTCCGTTTCCTGCGGGGTGGGTGACAGGTAGGATTCAAGAGAAATCGGTCTCTTGCACTTTCCTGTTTTTACAAGGCAAAATGCAATGGTAGTTACTTAAAGACAACGATAATAATAAAAATAAATAAAAAGTCTGTAATTCTAACAGGGCGAGAGGAACAAAGTCCTCTTTCTGCCTTGATGATAAAAAGAGGAAAGGAGATACTTTCAGAAAAGGAAACGCTGGCATTTTTTGTCACTCCAAGGCAAGGGTGTGTTTTCTAACAAAGAATGTTTCCAGTTAGCAAAGTCACTAATTAGAGCAGAGGGGCTCATTAGAATGCTTCTTTCCTGGGTAGTGTAGCTTTGCTCTCTCTAAATTCCCTGAGTTTCCAAAGCAAGAAAAGTTATCGATGAAATTGACTCAGCATGAAACGTGCCCCATTTGTGCGGAGCTCTGAAGAGCTGGACGTCTCAGTTTTCCCAGCAAAAGAGCCTGCCAAGTGTCCTTTGCGTTGGGCCCAGGCCGGTGAGCTGGGGACAGCGTCCTTCTTGCTTACATGCCTTTGTGGAGTTGAGGGACCTCCGACTACTATCACCTAGTTCAAACCCGTTTTGATCAATGAAGGCAAACCTGTCCTTCACTACGTTTCTTCCTGAAGGCTCGCAAATTGCACTGCTTGCTTTCGTCAAATGCTGATTTGACAAGGGCCACACGTCATTTGGGGCTTGATAAAGAGACCGTGAGGTAGCTTCCCAGCATGTTTATTTTTAATAGACATAAAAAATGGAAACAAAACAGAGGCTTTCTCACTCCTTGGAACCTTGCTGACAGCAAAGTAGTGAGTATACGGAAGTGGTAAAATACAAATGGAGATCCTGGAACATAAGCGTTTTTAAATTTTTTTTGTTAAGCAAAATATCCTGAGAATGGGAAGGCAGCTTTGGAACCGAGAAAGAGTGAGTCCCAGAAGGCTGCATTACTTTGCTAACGCGAAGCTGCATGCCGCATGCGGGTGTCAGTGTGTCAAAGCTCTGGCAACATTCTATGTGGGCTTCATTTTGCGGGTACAATAAACCCCGCCCATTCCTGCCTCATCTATTAAAATGTAGCATCGCAAATGGAGACCTTGTATTCTGAAGTGCACCATGGGAAATGAAAAGCCCTTCCTTTTTCTAATTCTTTTCCTAGTTGACATAGCTCCTCCTTGCAGTTTTGGCAGCTGTGGATGGCCCTGACGTAATTTCAGACACCATCAAGGAAGAAGAATGTGGTTTTTATAAAAGGCCAGTTTAAAAATATTCACAGTATATGTGATAAAAAGCTAGACTTTCACGTAAGAAGATTTCTTTCAAATTAATAAGAAAGCTATTAAATTTCAGCAGAAAGATAAGGAAAGTACATAGAAAATAATTTACAAGAGAAGAAATTTAGGTAGTTGATATTTATCGAACACATACTATATACTGATGTAATTTACCTGAGATCTCTTATCCTCTTTTCCGAAACCCCATGAGGTAGGCATTAGTAGTCTCCTCCCTATTAAAAGATGAGGAAAGGTAAAGCTTTTAGGAGGTAAATAACCATCCCCAAATCACACATATCACGAGTGGGGAGCCAGGGTTCAAAACTAGGCAGCCTGATTTAGCAAGGCCTCTGAACTACGTAGCTATCATTTTGCAAATTGATGTACATAATCACACAGTAAGGTTGGAAAACAAATTTCATGTTTACAAATAACAAAGATTTGTTGATTTAAAACAATCAAAAAGTTACTATTATCAAATTAACAGAGAATTAAAAATGTTAATATTCAA
This sequence comes from Hystrix cristata, assembly GCA_004026905.1. NCBI lineage: Eukaryota > Metazoa > Chordata > Mammalia > Rodentia > Hystricidae > Hystrix > Hystrix cristata. The sequence goes on along the minus strand of PVJO010007145.1, from coordinate 30,894 downwards.
TGTTGGGAAGGATCAGTTGAAACTGACATTCTTAAATATTGCAATTTGACAATGACTGTCAAGAGTGACAAGTTATTTGACTCAGTAATGCTACTGTAAATACATTATCCCAAAGAAATAAGAATGTAGGCAAAGTTGTAGGCATACAGGTCTCCACTAGGGCATTGGAAATTGCTATGTCCCACACTTAAAAGGATGGTTAAGTACATTAGGGAGGTTCTAAGAATGCGGGGAAATGCTTATGCTAAGTGAAAAAAGTACATTGCATATGTAATAGCAACTGCATAAAAGGTGTATAGAAATAAGAACGGCAGGAAACAAACGTATGAACCACAAGGTGGTTGTCTTTTTTTGTTACTATAACAAAGCACTGGAGTCAGGCAAAAAGAGACTTAACTCAGTCTCTATGGAGGTGTAAGGGCGTGATGCTGGCCTCAGCTCTGTTCTAGTGAGACCCTCACAGCTGATAGCATTGCAATGGCAGAAATGTAAGTGCAAGGAAGAGGCTGTATCTCTAAATAGGAAGCCACAGAGAGATTGGGATTGCTTAGTCTCTTTTAAGGGCACTCCAACTAGGCAAATTCCACATCATTGTCACCACACTGAAGATCATGCTTCAAGTACAGGAGCCTTTGGGGGACACATTAAACCATGTACAGTCCATGACAGAGATGTGCTCCGTGCAATGGGATTGTGTATGGTCGTGTCTTATGGCTATTGATATTTTACCAATCTACAGTTAACATGTTTTATTTAGGGTTGGGGGCGGAGAAGACATCCTTTATGTCTCTTAAAAGTCAATTTAAGTCTCAGACCTGAAGGAGATGAATCAGTGAACCCACCGGAATACCAACTTAAAACTGGATTAATTTGTTCTCTGGGCAGGCGCGGGTCACCTATGGGAAACCTGGTGTGTTCTTCACAGGCCACCCCCTCCTCTGTGACATACCTACTCCTGGGGTGGTTGTGAGGACAAAGCGTGTGTCGAGGCCTTTGGACAGTGTTGGTACAGTTGAGTGCTGTGTGGGCCCTCAGTAGATACTAGCAATAATAATAGCTGAATGCACTAACTGTGGTCACCATGGCTGCTGTTTTGTTAGTAGGAAGGAAGTTAGAGCATCTTGCAGGCAGGACTGAAAGTATCTTCTATTGACGCTCACTGTTCCAGGGCGAGATCTGAGCTCCCAGTGTCATCCAAATCTTTTGTAGTCTCTGTGGCATGGGGTTGGGGGTGCTTCTCAGATGGGCTGTGGACCTGTGTGCAGAGCCTCATTTGACTCCCACGCCCCAGCCCCCTTCTTGGTGTCTGGCGCTGAACTGAATATTTTCACATATAGATTTTCTTGCCCATAACTTTAAGAAGCAGATTTCATTAGCATCTCTTCTTTATGGCTCTCAGACCAGAAGTTACTCTCTTGGATCACAAAGTCAGTAAGTGGCAAAGCTGGCATTGGAAGCTGTTTTGGCTCCAGAGATGTCACGGCAGCATGGCAACAATAAAAGCTCTGGAATTAGAAAGACTTGGCATGTTGACTTTTCTGTGGCTTGGAGCAAGAAATAACTGTGCCTCAGTTTGCTTGTCTTTAAAATGGGACTTAGAGTGCTTGTCTGTTGCACCCTTATTTTATGAAACACCAAGAAAAATAGGACCACTGCCAATTAAACTATAATACCTTTTCTTACTTAGAATTTTAATTTTATGCATGTGGAAGAACTCTTGGGTTTGTTTAGACATAGATTTTTATTATAAGGCCTTTGTATATATACACAAAGGGAAATGTAAGGAACAAAGAGAAAAGTAAGGAAATGAAATAATTTGCTTTAGGTATTTCTAAAAGTTCTTCATATTCAGAGACTAACTCACCATTGTCTATTCTGTTTTTGAAAATACAGTGTCATCTTCTGTTACATTGCAAGCTAAAGTGATAGCATTTGTTTTAAAAGCCACTTCTCTCTTATCTTTAGCTATTAAACTACAAAATACCCATTCTGCAGATTTTGATGTGCATTTCCAGATACGAAATGACACCAAGACTGCTTGCTGCTAACTAGTAACATAGTCTGTTGTGGAGATGTGAAAATGAGCAAAATAAAGTCTGTAATTTAGAATTGATGAAATGTAGTAGCTGGTTGTTTTTTGTATTTTGTTTTTTTTTTTGTTACTGGAGATTGAATCAGGGTCTCCGCACTAGCTACACCCCCAGCCCTTGTTTGGTTTTGTTTTGTTTAGAGGTAGGGTCTTGCTGAGTTGCTAAATTGCCCCTGCTAGGCTTGAGCTTGCCATCTTCCTGCCTCAGCTTTCCAGCGTGCTGGGTTTATAGGTGTGTGCCACCTTCCAGCTATATCGTACAGGGCGGTTAGGAGAATGAAATGAGGTCATGCTTATATGGAACTTACACAACCAGGCTGGACACACCGTGAGTGCTCAGTGTTGTCACCATCATCCTTATTCTATTCTGAGGCGTGTTGCTTATGTATTTACCTTGTGGGATCCGTCTCCAGAGTCCGAGCTAGTGTGTAGGGCTGATGAACAGCTACTGCAGGGTGAGGCCGGTCCCATTTCCCTTTCCGTCTTCCTCCGTCAGTCGAGCTGTCTTGTAGGTTTAGAGTGAATAGAAGTGTGTTTCTGAAAAGCTTGTTCTGTCTGACACTCCTGACCAGCTCAGGGGCAGGATCTTTGGGCTCCCCTCTCTTCTCCTCAAAGACCTGCTCTTTGGTTAATGATTTGCAGGGCTGCCTGGGCCCTGAGAACTCCGCCTTGCAGCTGGGCTGTGTGCTCTGCAGGAGGCCTCTAGCACCACTGGAGGGGTGTGACCTCCTGCCTCCAGTGACTGTAGGAAGACTGGATTTGAGCTGGCCTAAGAAGAAACCACTTATTCCCGTTTATGATCCTTCTAAAAAAGCAGTTCACACCTTTTAGGATGAGCCTTATATATGTGTTTAATGACATTAAAGTATTTGATTATGTACATTAAGAAGAGGTCTGAGAGCTCACCAGTATCCTTAGTTTTAAGTGTATTTTAACTGCCTACAATGAAAGGAACAAGACAAAAAATGAGCTAAGGCAGCAGCCCCATAAATTCTGAGCCATGAGAAACACATCTTTTCTGACCCCAGGACTGGTTCAAGCAGGTGGACATGGGGAAGCAGAACAGCAGAGTTTACGTTTTCTTGTGGGCCTGGGCACCAGAAGGAAAGCAGGGTCAGCCATCGCTGCAGTACTTTCTCTTTAGCCAGCATTTGTGCCAGGTCCGTGTGGGCTTTGAGACTAACTGCAGTGGAAGATGTGATCTGTACCCTTCGCTGTGCCAGGCTCTTCGTACGCATCTCTGAATTTAACGTGCACAGATAGGTGTCATTAGCCCATTTTCCAGATGCGGAAATTGAACCTCAGCAAAGTGACTTGCTCCCAGATAACATACGTCAGAGCCATTATCTGTAAATAAAGTCTTTCTGATTTTGAAGCTTTCGGCCACTTGCACAAATGCGGAGTCCTGAGCTCAGAATGACACCCATTTGGGAAATAGCTAACGGAGAAGGAGGAGGGAGTAGGTATTGAGGCCAAGGGAGTTTGGGCCTGCGTCTTCCTCCACTCTCTGCGCCTCATCTCTCTGGAGTCCTGCATTGTAGTCGAAACAGAATCAGGACGGAAAAAGCCACTTGAAATGAGCTGCGCCCAGACAGGCCGCCATGGTGGTGTGATTGATACTGGAGCATGTAGGTGTAATCAAACTGATGCCGGCTTTTCTGCACCTGTGATTTATTGAGGACAAATTTAAGATGAGAAAGGGCCCCGTACCAGGAGCTGCATCTTCCCCTCCAAGGGAGGGTGGTCATCCATCACCAGCCATTGCAAGGGCCCATTGCAAGCGGCTCATCAGATGAGCCGATAGTCTCTTTGTTGGGGTTCCTAACAAGTGTTGGATCAGCAAAAGTCTATTTATGCTGGTGGACCTTTCAGGACCAATTTGTAGTGGGTCACTGATTCTGCTGGGGTATTATCTTCTTTACTACTCGGGCCAGTTGGGGGACGCGGCAAAGATTAATGGTTTTGGCTGCTGACTTGCCGCCGCAATCTACTGCTTCTGGGCCAAAGATTAAGTTTTTTTGTGTTTTACCAGAAAGGGCCCACCTTGCGTACGAGATGTGCTTTGATTTACTGACTTGCAATGGAGAAAAGAGTCATGGAAATGCGCTCGGTTATGCCGAGGACTTGGCAGGTGGCTGTTAGGCCTGGCATCTGCACTCTTCCCCTGAGGGTCTGGGCAGGGAACCAGTAGCTCTTGGTGCCATGGCGTGAAGCCTGCAGGCCGCGGGCTCCATGAAACTGGGGGAGACCCCTCCCCTTATGCGCTCAGAATGTCAGGGCTTTGGCTGGCACCCGGCAGCCAGTGCTGGGTTCAGAGAGGCAGGCGGTGCCCTAAACTTTATTATTTAAAACTGTGTTATTAAGAAAAATAGTTACAGCCTTTGCCTATCAGTTGACAAACTGTGCATGCTCTTCTAATACATTTTGGAGTAAAATATTCAAAAAGAAAATAAAATCATACATAAGCCAACTACACAGTATTATGACTGTTAATATTTTGGTTTACATTTTCACCCAGAACTTTTGCTCTGCACAAATATATGCCTGTTATTTTATGTGATTAAATTCACACTGGATTTAGGCAGGGCTTTGTCTTGTTTTATTTTTGCCATATAGTTTCATGGCCTGTTTTTTTTTATAATGAATGTTATTCTTTAAGTATTTCTCCCTCTCTTCATTTTAATAAGCCATCTTCTTTTTTTCTTTTTAAATCCTTCTCAAGATGGGTTTGTTGCAATGTCTCCAGTGCCAAAGGTCTGTTCTTTTATTCAGCAAGCATTTGCTGCTCTGGACAGACTCTGCTGGGATCGCGGAGCTGAGTCAAGGAGCTGGGATCAGCGGCCAGGGATGCATGTGTGTCCTGTGAACACTGGCATTTCCTCACGTGCCCCTCTGACGAGGGCCCAGAATACTGCACATGATTTTCAGCCAGGTCCCTGTTGTATCGGGGTTCCAGAGGAGGAAGTAGACATTTGATTCTGCAGGAGAGCAGCCTGCTGTTGTCTTTGGATATATTAGCTTGGTTTTCTGGAGTGAATTGAGAGCTGCAAGCCACCCTTAGTTTCCTGCATGCGCATCAGCGTGCCAATCTTGGAAATTTAGAGAAATAGCTCAAACCCCATAGAACCAGCCACCCCTGGTAGCTGCAGATCTGACACAGAAGAGCACAGTGTAGGCACTATCTTTGGAACTCAAACACACCCAAGTGTGACTCCCCTAGCTGTCGACCTTGGGCAAGTTGTCTGAGAGCTTAATTTTCCTTATCTGAAAAGTGGGGCTTATAACCCCAGCTTCCAGTCTTTTGTGGTTGTTCACAGTGTGGAAAGTCACATGGGAAGGGCTGGTGCTCAGCACTTGCCAGCCTTGTCCTGGGCCCATTTTCCGGATGCTGTGCTGATTCAAATAGATGGATGAGCTCTAATTGTTCCAACACGTCTGAGTTTCACAGAACCTTGTCTCAGAGCCATAAATCACTGGGCACTGTCCCCACGGTTGGCTAGGATGTCCTTCCCCTGACTGGGGCTGGCTGTGGGAGGGGGGCCTGGAGCAGATCTGAGACCTCCTTTTCTCCAGTAGTTTTTAAATCTCCAACGGGGAGTATTACTTACTCAGCGATTCCAGTGGTTCCCTTTGTAGCAGCCTCTTCTCTACTCAAGGGCAGCTTCCCTCCCTTCCTCTCCAAATTTAAATTCTTTAAAGAAGCAGGGCACTTTCTCTAGACAATACATACACGAACTTTTCCTTGCAGGAGCATTTGCCATCTGGCCTAAGATCTTTGTTTATAAGGAGGAGTTTCTTTGGCTCAAGAGCAGAGGTTAACAGCCCCAGGTATCCCCAAGTCTGCAAGTCATCTCACTCCCTCACTCTGTTCTAACTACTGAACTATTGAACATCCCCCCCAGACCCCATCTCCTTTGCTGCCCCTGAATACTTGTTCTTACTGTTCTCCTCATCTAAAGGTCCTTCTCTGGGCTACTTATGGAACTGTGTTCTCATCACTCCAGTCTCAGCTTAAATGGTACACAGGAACTTCTCTGAACATCCCCCATCCGAAACGAAGTCACCCCTCACCATGTTAAACTGCTCTGTGACGTACTATCTATTTTCTTCCTCAGAATTTTCGTGGTTTGAGAAGATATCTTTAGGTAATGGCAGACTCAACAAGTAGGCGATTCTCCCCTGTATTCCACCTGTCAGTGCCACAAGAACAAGACTGTTACCTTTGTAACCCCACTGCCTTTCTCAGTGTCTGGCACACTGTAGGCACTCAACAAATAGGATGTTCGCTGAACAAATAAAAGGAAGTATGCATGGATGAATGGGTGAATGGGTGGTTGGGTGGACAAATGGCTGGGTGGGTGGTGGTGGATGGATGAATTTGTGATTGAAGGAATGAAGGAGGAAATACCAAGGTGGTAAGCAAAAGTTTGCTTTTCCTTGGATGGTCTGAGGATGGGTGAGGAGCATGTTGCTTTTTGGATGGGTAAAGGGCTGAGGAGCCTTCCTGGTCCCTCCCATCTCCATGGGTCCAAATCTTCCTCACCATCAATGTTTCTGAAACCTGTATTTCTAACTCTTCCTGCTTAGTGGTCTGGCTTCATTCACTGCCTTAAAATTTTTAGTATAAAAAGAAGGGAGAATTGCAACAATCCCTCACATAACTTTGACACCATCCCCTTGATGGAGTATTTAAAACAAATCCTAGGCATCAGTTCATTTCATATATAAGTAGTTTAAGTGACATTGATAGTCGATAAGGGCCTCCACAATTTTATCACATCTGACAAAATAAAGAGCAACTCCCTTAATATCTAATATTTGGTCAGTATTGAAATATTTATGATTGACTCAAGAATGTCTTTTAATATTTAGTTTGTTCGAATGAGGCTTGCTTGTTAGGTTCCTGAAGTTTCTTTCTAATATCCCCCCTTCTCACATTTAAAAATGTCACTTATTTCTCTTTTTAAAAACTCTGCTTATTTCTCTTTTTGAATTGTGATCTATTTCTGGGTGAACGTGGATCTTGTATTCTGCTGACAGTTTTGCATCCTGGGTACATGTTGCCTCCTTGTGGTGCTGCTTGGCCTGTTCCTCCATCCCCTGTGCTTCTGGAAAACTGGTAGCCAGACGCCATGGCCTGAGCAGAGTCATATTCAATCTTTGGCTGGAAGCCTTTGTAGCTGGTGTTGTGTTCTCCTTGTTGAATCAAATTCGAATGTCTAGTCGTCTCTCCTTTAACGATGTTAAGATCGATCTGTGGCTCACCCTGTCCTTAATTAACTCCTACTCTCATCTCTATTTCCACTACTTTATGAACTTGTTTTGCAAAACAAGTCAGTTGAGAACATTGATCGTTTTCAGCAGAACTGGGAGCAGCAAGAGCTAATGGCAAATGGACTGATTTAAAGTACCAGCCCAGGTGAGAGGCATAATCTCCACTCTAAGGACTCTCGAATGTAAAATGGGGCTCATAAGAGTAGCTTTGAGAACTAATTGCTGGGAGAGATGTTTTATGCATAATCATCAGAACACAACAGTATATGCTTATTTTTTAGTTATCCTCCAACAATCTCATGAAGTACGTGCAAGTATTAGTCCCACTGTACAAATGAGGAAGAGGAGACACACACAGGGTAGGGAACTTGCCAAAGGCTGCACAGCTGGTAAAGGGCAGAGCTAGAATCTGAACTCACGCGATTAGGCTCAGAGCCTGTGTGGGTAAAACTCAATGCTGTGCCACATACCTCACGTCAGAGAGTGTTCCCTTTTCTCCCTGACGCTGGGTGTTTGTTGAGTCATTACCAGGAATGCGCGGCTGTTAGTTCCACCTGAAGGTGAGCACAAGGTGGGGTGAGGCAGCCCCAGTTACCGTGCTTCACTCTGAGTTTTCACAAAGTCCTCTCTCCTCAGCCTACCGTTAGATGGGCCAGAGCCGAGCAGCTTACATGCTAGAGGGGGATCTGGGGAACGTAAGTTTCCATCCTTATTTGGGTGGGATTTTACCTCCCCAGAAAAACTCTTCTAAATTCCTGAGAGGATCACACAGTTAAATTGCCACTGGGTTAGAAACCCAGACTCTCCAGCTCAGCCAGTTGTGTCTGGATGCCCTGGCCCTCCCATGCCCAGGTAGGGGGATCTGTCCTTCTGCTTCCCACTCTGCACTCCTCTGAGTCAGGTTCATTTTGGCCAGATTGTCTCTGGGGGAAGAAATGGACAAATATGCCTCTGAAGTTGCTGCAGCCTCTCAGGGGTTGCCTGGTACATCAGAGACATTTGCTCCTTGTCACTGCTATAGGTGTGAATCTGCTGACCTCACCCTCCTGAAGGCATTCTGAGAACCAATCTCTTGTCTCCCGGCCTTGAACTGGAACCAAAATCAAATAAATGTGCAGAGCCAGAATTCGAACCCAGTTCTTTCAATTCCAAGTTCTGAGGAGGCCAGAAATAAAAGTAAGCTGGTGATTATCAATGCCAACATATCTGCTGCGACACAGCCCTGTATTCCAGATGGGAGGAGTGAGTCTCAGAGAAAGGCAGTAACTTAATGAGCTTACACCGCCTCAGCAATGTGTAGACTGCTGTAAAAGGGCCAGGCTGCTCCTCCTGTGACTCAGGAAGTTCAGAAAGTGGTTTCCTGTTGGGGCCCACACCTGCAGGCCCCACCTACAGGGCACCCGGTGAGCTCAGGATGCCCCGGCTTGAGGCTGGGGGCATTTCTGAATCAAGTGAACCAGACCACATCTGTGGTCCAGCCCGCCTGATTACAAAGGCCAAGACAATAACTGACGGTGGCTTTGGGTTCCCTAGGCAGGAGCTGGCGCCAGCGCTCAGGGGCTGTGTTGGTGCCTTGGGCCCTGGGCATTCGCTAATGGACAGTGGCTGATCCCAGGACTGATTGGCAGTCAGCCCCAAGGTCCTCAGGGAGATCCTGGAAACTGTGGTCTCCGGCTTGGAGACACTGTCCCTTCTGGAACCACGGGATGGGGGCGGGTCCTGTTGGTCTGAGGCCAGAGTGCTGCTGAGCCAATGAGTGAGATGAGTTGAGACCCTCTGCCCCCTGTTGCCTGGCTGGAGCATGACTTGAGGGTCCCAGATGGTGAAATACAGCAAGCTGTCAACATGCTGACCTCTCATTTCCTCTCCCCACTGCCCCTTCACCCTGTCTGCTGGGCCGGCTGGTACCACAGGCCCTGCCAGACTGATAGCAGGGCCAGGAAGAACGCTCAATGTTATTCTCAAATAACACTCTGGGGTGGGGATGACCCCAAGACAAGCCAGGCCATCATCACTCCCAGGACACAGGAAAGAGGATCTCTGAGGCCTGCGGGCTCCCTGATTCCCCAAGAAGGGCTTTTCAGGCCCAGCGCACAGTGCAAGCAAAGGCACAGAGGCACAAATGAACCCCAAGAGAACAGCCACAGGGGAGCCAGAAGTCAGAGCCTGGGGGCCGCGGGAGAGGCTACAGTGGAGACCTTGAGAGCAATAACAGAATTCTCAGATCCTACCTGGTTAGTAGTTGGGATCTACCGAAGGCTTCAAAGTGAGGGCAGGAGAGAGGAACCTGGGGTTTTCCCAGGGTCATGGCTCATTTTAAATCACATTAGGTAGGGCAAAAGGCAAACGCAAAACTGTGCCTCTGACCTTTTCCTAGGACATTCGATATTCATGCGCTTTGCTCATCACCCAAATTTTACTCATTTACCCAAAGAGTGAGAAAAAGTCGCTTTAGGAAACTGCTATAAATCCAGAGCAAGTCACCATGGTAACCTGATTAGCAGCTAAATTAAGTTCATGATTAAGAAGAAATAAATAAAAATAACTCTCTTCTTTGGTTGGGGCTACCTACTGGGCCCCTGGCAGCTGAGCAGATGCCGAGGCTTCGCAGAGCTGGGTTACCAAGCCTGGCCCGGCCCCCTCAGAGGGTTTGGGAGTGTGCACTGACCTGCTCAGAAAGATAGAGAAGCGCATGCTAATATTGCCTGGGGGGTGATGAGGCCCCTGGTGGCCAGGCCAGGGAGTGCAGGCCGCACTTGTGAAAGCCGAAGCTACGGATTTCCTCACTAGGATCCCAAGCCCTCCTAGGAGGTGTCATTTTGAGGACTAGCCTGGAGTTCCTTTGTCTGACTGTCCTGTCCATGCATTATCACCCCTCTAGTGTCAGGCCTCTGTGTCCTTGGTGCCCGGGACCCTGACATGACTTAGACTTGATTTTGGTCTTAGAGAGGCTGAGTGTTCGGTGTTTGACACAGAGCTTTAGGCGCAGTGTGTATAAGGTGCTATGGAAACATGAGCCAGCTGGGAAGACTTCCTGGAGAAGGTAGTACCCAAGAAAAAGACAGATGAGCCTCCAGCAGAAGATTGCTGGAGAGTACCTACTTCCGGTGAGCATCAGGGGCCTTCTGCTTAGCAGGTAAATCTGGAAAGTGCAGATTCAAAGAGCCTTCTTGGGGGATGTGCAGTTAACACAGCCAGGGATGAGCAGCAGGAGAAATGGGTGCACAGAAAGAAATGAGCCTCCCACCTTCCCTTCCCAGGCCTCCTCCTGGCCAAAGTAGTCTAGAGCAGTGGCCAGAGTCAGATGGGCTTTGAATCCACTCTCTGCCACTTGGTAGCTTGGCCTCTGGTGAGGGATCTAACATCTGTGACCCTTAGCCTCACTGCCTATGAAATAGGGCTGACATTGATAACAACACCTATTTTGTGAGGTAATTGCGCAGGATTAGGTATAGTAGTGCACACTAACTGAAGCTCAGTCCCCCAAGTATGACAGACCCTCAGGAGCATGCCTGCTGCTGTTAATTCACTGCTGGGCTGCTAGGGAATGTGCCTTGATTGGGTAGAAGGAGAGTGGGGTGGCTGTAGAAATACACAAAGTGCGGGGAGCAGAGTAGATGGAAGGCCTCGGCTGCTGCGTCTGGCTCCACCCAAATGTCCGCACAGAGCCCACGCTTCCTCCCAGTTGCTCTCTGGCCCAGGCTCCGGGCTTGGAGGCTAGTGCTGGAGCTGACCCACGAGTCCGGCTGCATTTTCCCTCGAGCAGGGCTACAAAGCCTCTTTTCACATCCTCCTTCTTCCCCCTGTGCATCCCAGGGGTAAGCCCCCCATAAGTGTGGGGGTCTGCAGGATCTTTCTGTCCCTTTATCCTCCTCAGCAACCTCTCACGCATCGGATCAGGTTTTAGCTTCTGCTTCTCAGAAGACCTAAAATGACACAGAGAAGCATTCCATGGGGGTAGGTCATGTGTCCAGGAATGAGACCCTGTGGTGGGTTACATGGGTGCTTAGAGTTTGGCAGTCGGGGTCTTCTATGATGCCACTCCCTCCTCGTGTCCTCTCCTGCGTGTGTGTGTGTGTCTGTGTGTGCGCGGGCGTGCGTGCGCACACAGCCCTGTGAACATATATCTTTAGCTGCATTGACCACAGCCTCCCCCTCCCCAAATCTGTTCTTACTAGAAGTTGCGCTCTCTTCAACCCTTCAGTCCATTCTTAGTACTCAGCCCTGCAGAAGCCCTTGGTCATAATAGAGTCTCTGTCAAAATAAGAAAAAACCGAGGGCCACTGAGACCTGTCTCTAGCTTAAATTTTTCTTTGGACTGATTTTGTTTTCACACTTTGGTATTTTAAGTTGTATCATGTTAGATTATTTAAGCTTCTCAGTGCCTCGTTTTTGTGGCACAGACATAATGTGGAGACATTTGTGTACATCTTCACACTCACACGGAAGGGCAGCCCTACTCTTGCTTCTGAGGCTGCACCTGCCAGCAGACCTTTCAGCCTTTCTTCTTGACTTTGCTGACCCCTTCACCATCCCCTTTCCAGAAAGGAGCTTGCAGTCTCTCGGCTGAGCTGGACTGGATAAAAATTTTCTACCTCCACCTCTCATTTCCCTCCCCCAATCTCTCTCTCCCTGCTCGGCAGGATCAGGAAGCTGCAAACCCAACCCTTACATCAAAAAGGAACTTGAAAAATACTTGGAGCAAAAACTGCTAACTGTGCATCCTTGCTCTGTGCTGGTGCTGATATTAAATCAGGAAATGGCACTGAACAGCCGCTCCAAACACAGAAACAGGGGTTGTCAACACAGAAACCAAAAGCAATCTCTAACAGGGAGAAGCGAGAGGGACCTGGCACGAGGCCGGGATGGGGGCTGAAACCAGGAAAGGATTCCTGAGCTCCACTTGTCTGTGCTGTCTCTCCAGGGTTCGGAATGCAGTCAGTTTCTGGTATTGAGACATGAAAGAGATTGAAGCATGCTGCTTAAATACCTTTGGGATTCTCCTTTTCTTTTCCATAAATATTTATTGAGTACCTACTATGTGCCTGGCAGGGAACCGAAAAAGATGCCAGCCCATATAGAAATGATCTTCTAGCCCTTGGAACAGAGCTCCAATTCTTTGACATGGCATTCAAGGCCCCTCAAGTGTTGGCTTTTACCAAAACCTGCAGCTTTGTCTCCAACCTCGCCAGGCGTCCCAGGCAATACCTTTGTGCAATGCCTGTCCTTGGAATGCTCCTTTCACCAAGTCTGCTGGCATTTGTATTTGACAAATATTTCTGCTTAACCTTCAAAGCCTCGGTCAAGTCTCACCTCTCTGCAATCCCATCTGCATATCTTTCAATCCAGCAATTCTATGTTTTGCTTTGTAGAAAGACGCTTGCACCCGAGCCCAAAGGAGCATGTAAAACGCTGTTAGCGGCAGCATTGTTGCAATAATGAAGATTAGAAATGGCTTAACTGTGCATCGATATGGGACTGGATTAAAAAACTACAGGGCATTCCCTGGACAAAATGCTACGCATTCGTCATACAGGAAGAAGTGGCACTTGGGAGGCTGAGGCAGGAGCACAGTGAGTTTGAAGTCAGCCTGGTCTCCGAAGTGAGATACTGTCTGAAAAAACAAAACAGAACAAAGGAATGAATGAAATAAAGGAAGGAAGGAAAGAAGGAAGAAGATTTAGATATATTGACACAGAAGTTGCTGAGTAAAAATAAAAAGCAAGCTGTAGCTCTAGACATAGATGTTAAAAACTATATTGTTGCTTTTTTACAACGAGGAAGTGGTCTTCTGTGCCTTGTGTGTTTCATCAGATAAAGAAGAAAGGGCAACCAGACGGAGGGACCCAGTAGCTCTGGCTGACTTGAGCCTGGCCTTTGGCAGAGCAGACAGCGTTGTTCCCTCCATCAGTCCCAGGTAGCAGATCCCAGGGCAGTGGGGGGACACTGTCCACTTCCTCTGCACTGAGAAGTTTGGTCTGCAAGCTGTGATGAACATGTGTGGGAAGCTGGAGGGCTGGGGCCTGAAGAGCATCCAGACAAAGGCGGAGGACAGCAAGAAGGCCCGTGTGGTGGGAGGAGTCAAGGTTCCCTGAACTGGGCATTGGTCCTGGGAGGAGGGAGTGAGGCCTGGTTCGGGAATGGTTGCTGATAAAGAAGAGGAGGGCACTGGAGGGCATGTAGGAGAGGCCGGAGAGCAGTGAGACAGCGAGTGGGAAGGGAGCCTCAGTTTGCCTCGGTGATAACTTTGTTCATTTATTCACTCATTCATTCGACATTGTGATTGAATTCTGTGCACTGTCTGCTGAGCACACAGACTTCCTCCAGAGTGCACTGGACCCCACATGGGAGAGTTATCTAGGGAACTAGTTAAAATGTAAATTCCTGGGCTCTACTCAGACCTGTAAAGTCAGATTGTTGTGGTTTGAGAATCTGTGTTTTAAACACACTTTTCTCAAGTGGAAAACCTTTGGACTAGTTGACCAGAGAATTTCCTTCGAGCCCTCCTGTATTATTTCCTAAGGCTTCTCCCAAACCTGGGATCATGCTCTCCACCTGGAAGAAGGAAGGGATAGAAATATGAATCTTGCCATAACACTCCAGTGTGTGTGACCTCCCTAGGATGACAAGGACCTTATCCCTGGTAGTAGGCTCTTTTCTCCACCCTCACTTCCAGGTACATCCAGGCCCTTCTTTTTTTTTTTTTTTTTTTTTTTTTTTTTTTTTGGTACCGGGAATCGAACTCAGGGCCTCATGCTTGCGAGGCAAACACTCTAACCACTGAGCTAAATCCCCCGGCCCCCAATCCAAGCCCTTCTGAGGCCTGAGAAGTTTCACTTACTACCTCTTCTAAGAGAGAACAGATGGACTCATTCTAGGTGGGGGGATGGTGTTTGCAAAGGTCCTGTGGCAGAGCATGTCTTAGGCTGTGGAAGAACTTAAAAAGGTCAGTAGGACTGAAGCATTGTGATTAAAGAATGGAGGGCTGGGGTGGGAGAAATGGGAGAATGGAGAGATGAGGTGGGAGAAATCAGCAGGGGCAAATCATTTAGGACTATACTGAGGAGTTTGGTTCTTGTTTGAGTATCAAAGGAATTTGTCTTTAAGCCAGGGAGTGAAGGGGTGAGTAGAATGAGTAGGGTAATAGATTCATATACCATGAAAACTGGCTGCGCTTTGCTGGAGCTGGAGCCCCCGTAGATGAGGGTAGTCTGATGAGGGTGAAGGCAAGAGGCAGGAAACCAGAGAGACCTTGAGGCAGAGGGAGAGGTGGGTGCTGACTGGGCTCTGGGAGGCGAGAGCCTCTACCTTGAAGCTGTCATGAGGTCTCAGAGGGGCCAAGCTGGTGGCGGTGGGAGTGGGGGGCTTTGAGGCAGTCAGCTGCTCTTTCTCCTCTTCCTTCTCGTCCTCCCTTTATCTTTCCTGGTATTTAAGAGTTAGATGAATTGGGAACAAAGGTCAAACTCAAGATCAGAGTTCAAGCTATGCCACGGGTAAAGGACATCTACAGAGAGAGGACTCCGTGATATTTCTCTCTTTGTGCTTGCACCCTGACCCTCCAGCCCCCACTGTCAAAGAAAAGGAAAGGGGAAAAAGGAAGCTAAAGGAGTGTGTGGCCATCCACGAGAAGGCACATTAAATGCCACCCTGAGCAGACTCGGCATTTGGTGGGGACTTAGCATTGACCTGAACAGAATCGCTAATCCCATGGAGAGCTGGGAATCCTGACTTAGTGACAGCCAGTGAAGAACTGTGCTGACACTTGATTCCCAGGCAGCTGCACACCCAAGATACAAACTCCACACTGCACAGTGTTCAGCCCTCCACTTGGGGCCTCAAGTTCCAGCTCAACCCTTCTGGGTGACTTCAAACAAACCAGCTAACCTCAGGCAGCCTCCTCCAACTGGGTGTGAGATGGGGCTGATCCTACCCACCTCCTAGGGCAGTTGTGGGTACTGAGTTAACTGAGGAGCACAAAATTTCAGGACACTGCTATATATTCACCTCTACCTGCCTGCTGGCCTCCGTTTGTAAAATAGGGATAATAATAATTGCTGCCTCTTAGAGTCGTGAGAATTAAAAGGCAAAGTGAAGAATAAAAGGTCTTGCAACTCCCTGTACAAACAGCAGTGACTATCATGATGGAATATTCCATCTCTAGTGTTTTGTAGTGCTTCTCTAATGCAGTATTATGCAACAGAAATAGAATTGAAAGCACAAGGCCCTGAGTTCGATCCCTGGCACCACAAAAAAACAAAAACAAACAAAGAAACAAAAAAAAACAAACAGAAATAGAATTGAGCCACATGTATACTCTACATTTTTCTTTCTTTCTTTTTTTTTTTTTGTGGTGCCGGGGATCGAACTCAGGGCCTTGTGCTTGCAAGGCAAGCACTCTAATCACTGAGCTAAATCCTCAGCCCCTCTACATTTTTCTAATAGTTGTATTAAAGTAAAAGGAAACAGGTACAACGCCTTTTAATGTCTTTTAAATGAATTTTCCACTCTCCTGTGTATGTGTGTGCATGCATGTGCATGTGTTTGTGTGTGAGGGTTCCTGGTCCCCCACGGGGGCAGCCAGGGAAGGGACTCGAAGAGTCAGAGTGTCTCTGGCTTTCTGCTGAGATCTGCTGCATCCTTTGGCTCCCCAGGGGCTACAGGACCCAGCACTCCACGTGTAACCTTTTTGGACACACTGCGTTGCAATCTGATGGACTTCACACGGGGCAGGGGGAAGCAGAAGGGACAGCTGCTTTCGGGAAAGAGGAAGAGGAAGGGCAGAAAAACCTCTGGTCTCTCGGAAGCCGCAGACCTCTGGAGGTTCCCAGAGGGGGAGAAACAAAATAGCTTCCACTGGGCTTTGGAAAAGGCAGCAGGGACCTCGGGCTTCTTGGAGGAGACAGCCGGCCCTGGGGCCCTTGGTATCCCTGACCTCTCTTAGCGACCCACAATAGTAGGACCCTGCAACCCACCAGACTTCTGGCTCTCCACAGAACTAAACACCACCACCACCAACAACACGCGCGCACACAACTTGCCTGCAGGTCTCCACCTGCAACGTGGTGCACGCAGAGCTGCTCATCATACACACACCACCTTCAGGGGAACCAGGGCGAGTGCCCGGATGTGAGCGCCAGCTGTGGCCAGGGGGCACACAGGTGAGCACGCGGCTCCCTCCAGTTATCCGGTTGGCTGGCAGAGGCAGGCGGAGGCAGCGCCACACTCGGTGGTGGCTGGCCCAGGGCTCCCAGATCCCTTAGCGAAAGACCTTCTCCCCGTAGCAGGCCACCCTAGGTGCCCCAGGCCCTTCCCTGGGACCCAGTAGAGGTCCTTCCATAGACTTTTGTGACTAAAGACTCCCAAAGTTGAGCTTCCTGGGCGAATAGACCTGGTCTAACCTGATGTGGGTAGGGAAAGGGTCTTGCTTTGGGTGAAAACCTGAAATTGGCGTTTTGGGGGTTGGGGACAGCCGTCAGTAGAGGGGCTCTGGCCGCTGCCAGTCCTCGGCTCTCCTTCAGCAAGGGTTGGGACTTACTTGTCTCTTGCCTCCTTCCCACAGCTTCCCCTCTAATTCGTCACTTCTCCCACCACCCTTCTCTTTTTCTCTCAGCGCATTGGGCTCACAGTCGATGGGTATGCAGCGCCCCTAATGCCACTTGTCTTTTGGGGACCGGGTGCATTCTCAGGGTCGGGCGGTATACTTGGAAGCCAGAGCTCCACACGCGGATCCAGCGCCCGCGGTGGCGGCCTGTAGCAAGAGGCCAAGAGGCGTGGGGCTCCGGGCCGTGCTGGAGTTGGGGAGGCTGGGCCAGAGATGCTGCCAGTTGTCTTGCGACGGCCTTTGCTCGGGGCAACCTCCCAGTCTCTCCTCCAAGCCCGGCAGGAGAGAGGTTTCTAACAATTTTGGGATCCGGGAGGTTGGGGGATGGGTAGAGGAGGGAGTGGCTACAATGGGACAGCTGCAAATAAACGGATTTTTTTTTTTTGGAGAGGGAGGTGCACCTAGGGACCTTCAGAGATAGTCAAAGTCCGGGAGGAAGGGAGTGACCGCAGCAGAGACAGAGGCAGGAGGACAAAGATGAGCGAGCCTGCCCAGACAAAGCGCGAGTCCCAGAGACCCTGAGACTGCAGCCAGATGCCTGCGGGAGGTTGGGGACTCCAGGGCCTGGGGCCTCAGTAGTCCCCAGGGCCTCAACGGACCACACTCTTGAGATTCGGATCTCCTTCGTCCGTGGCAAGAGCTTAGTAGACCCGAGAAGACAAGTGTGTAGTGTGTGTGTGTGTGTGTGTGTGTGTGTGTAGGGGGTACAGCCACGCCTGCACTTTTTGGTGTGCACGCGAAGGGGCTGCAGAGTCGGGCGCACTTTGAGCGCCGCGGGTCTTTCGTGACTAGGAGGCAGGGGAGCTGCCCGCTATAGATTCGTAGCTCTAACAGAACCAGTGAGTTTATCCCTCCCAGAGAGTCCGAGTAGTCTGTATAGGGATGGAGGGTGGCCTCAGAATGTTCTCCCCGGAGCCAGGTTCCGAGCTTGCGCTCACCAAGCACTAAGCCGGCTGGGACACTTTCAGGGCGGGTGCGCGTCCCCGTGCCCAGCTTTGGGCAGCGGCGGCGCAGAACAGCCTAGGCTCTCTCTCCCCCGGCGGCCAAATCATTTCTGTGGCCACCACGCTTCTCGAAGAGGGCTGAAAACCGTCTCCAAACATTACAGTAGCAGGTCTAAATCTTTTGGTTCGAGTTTTAGTTAAAATACATTCATTTTATTAAAAATATGCGCCCAAGATCACCCTCGACCTCAGCGTCCCCGAGGGTGCAAGAGACGGGAGGGTTTTCAGATTGAGGCAAATATTTTACTAAGTTTAAGAAGTCTGGCTTCGTCGGCTGTGGCGTGGCCCACCGGTCCCCTGCGCGCGGCAGCGGCGTGGGTCCTGCCGGTCCCAGCGGAGAGCGGGGGGGAAACACTCACCCCGGGCGCTCTCCTCCGGCCTTTCGCTGCGCGCCCAAAGCTGGAAAGCAGAAGGCGACGTGGGAGGCGGGTCAGGTCTCCGGGTCCAGCGAATTCGCGAATTATCCACTTTCGGTGTCAGGGTCGGGATCTCGAGAAAACCCCTTATTTTTGGCTATCCTGGCTCGGGGCAAGGCGGGTGCGCGGCGCGCGGGTGCCCTGTCCGAATGCCTGGCGCTCTGCGCTTCGGCTCCCCGTCTGCGCCCCAGGGAGGCTTCCCACCGGACAGGCCCGCTCGCGGTGCGCTTCCACTTTCGGCCATTGGGCCTCCTCGCCCAGGACCTTTCCGCTCGAACAGCCGGCCTGCAACCCCGAAAGCGGGGAAGAGGAGTTTCAGCCCCGGGCGACCAGAGCTGGTCTCTGGGCTAAGTCCGAAGACGGGACTAGAGGACCTGTGCTTGGCTCGAGTGGAGCCCGACCCGGGTCCGGCTCCGGCGCAGACCCAGCCCGCCCCCTCGGATGTCTCGGTTAGGCCAGGTAAGGAGACCTGACTGGGTCCGAGACGCCGTCCAAGCCTCCCGGCCGAGTGCGGGGCAGTTGGAGCGCCTTTGCACACAGTGGCCACTTGGGGTCGCACTTTATGTCTGTTTGAGCCCGTCGGCTGCCGGCACACGCCGGGCTCTGTTTAATCTTTACAAAACGTTCAAACAAAAACAGGCCAGTTCCCCAGCAGCCGAGAGCCACCGGGGCACCGTCCCGTGCTGGCCTCGGCCCCAAGCCTTGGAGCGCTCAGGGTTGCGTGCGTCTGGCTGGGGGAAGGGATTCAGAGCCTTCCGGCCGACGGTTTCTCCTCTGCCTCCGTCCTGAGCGTTTGGGGGTGGGGTGAACGCAGGCAGCGGCAAGCCAGCAGAGTCTTATCTCAGGGCCCGGGACCGGCCAGGAGGAGGGCGGCCCCTCTAGGTCCAAGAAAGGTCCCGGGATTGAGAGTTGGGTCTAAACACAACTCTTGGAGCCCAGCTCCTCCCTCCCCCAACACAAACGCGCGTAGACCTCCAGGAACGCAGCACCTCACATTCGCGCGGCCCGCAGCCCGGAGGACACACAGAGCGTCGCCCACTGGGCGGGGGCCGCTTGGGAACAAAGGGCCCGGGAGGCGTCGTTCCGGCGCTCATTCAGAGGCTCCCTGGGGGTGACACGGCTGGGGTGGGAGTGCAAGGGGTACCGAGGGAGGAGCGCGCGCAGGGCGGTGCTGGAAGCCGCAGCTCGGCCCAGAGGTGTGGCGCGCAGGGAAGGCGAGCGCGCGGGGGCTCGGACCTGGAGGGCATGGGGGTTGGGCCAGGCCGTCCGTCCCACTCCGCTCCGGTCCTCCGCCAGTCCTCGGCGGCTCCCGGGCCGCTCCGGCCGCCAGTCAGCTGACACGGGGGGCGGGGGAGCTGTCAGGCGCGCCCCGCCCAGCGCCGCCGAGCCGCTGGGGCCGCGCAGCCATTGGCCGGCGAGCCGGGCCGCCCGGGCCCCCGCGTCCCAGTGACATCAGGAAGGCGATAAAAGGCGGCGGCGGCGCCGACTCCTGCACAGCTGCACCGCCGGGCTGTGAGCGGCTGCGAGCTAGAGAGCCCCAGAGCCAGAAAGCTAGAGAGCGAGCGGCGGGCGCTCGCCCCGCGCCTCCCCTCCGCCCACCGCGCGCCTCGCTCGCCTCTCCACCCCGCCCGGCCCGGCGCGGCCCGGCTCGGTCCCGGCGCGGCCGCAACCCGACCCCGAGCTCCGAGGCAGCACAGGCAGCCTCGGGACTCTCCGGCGCGCCGCCGCGTCCCCAGACAAAGGCTTGGCCGGCGGCCCCGGCCCGCTGCGCCCTCGGCTCCCCGCCTCCCCGGCTCGCTGCTCTTCGCCCCCGCGCTTGGCTCGGCGCGCCTCGGCCGGCCGCAAAGTTTCCCCGGCGGCAGCGGCGGCTGAGCCTCGCGTCGGCGATGGCCGCGGAGCTGAGCATGGGGCCAGAGCTGCCCACCAGCCCGCTGGCCATGGAGTACGTCAACGACTTCGACCTGCTCAAGTTCGACGTGAAGAAGGAGCCTCTGGGGCGCGCGGAGCGTCCGGGCCGGCCCTGCACGCGCCTGCAGCCGGCCGGCTCGGTGTCGTCCACCCCGCTCAGCACGCCGTGCAGCTCGGTTCCCTCTTCGCCCAGCTTCAGCCCGACCGAACAGAAGACCCACCTCGAGGACCTGTACTGGATGGCGAGCAACTACCAGCAGATGAACCCCGAGGCGCTCAACCTGACGCCCGAGGACGCGGTGGAGGCGCTCATCGGCTCGCACCCGGTGCCACAGCAGCTGCAGAGCTTCGACGGCTTCCGCGGCGCGCACCACCACCACCACCACCACCACCCGCACCCGCACCACGCGTACCCGGGCGCCGGCGTGGCCCACGACGAGCTGGGCCCCCACGCGCACCCGCACCATCACCACCACCACCAAGCGTCGCCGCCGCCGTCCAGCGCCGCCAGCCCCGCGCAGCAGCTGCCCACCAGCCACCCCGGGCCGGGGCCGCACGCGGCGGCGGCGGCCACGGCGGCAGGAGGCAACGGCAGCGTGGAGGACCGCTTCTCCGACGACCAGCTCGTGTCCATGTCGGTGCGTGAGCTGAACCGCCACCTACGGGGCTTCACCAAGGACGAGGTGATCCGCCTGAAGCAGAAGCGGCGGACCCTGAAGAACCGGGGCTACGCCCAGTCGTGCAGGTATAAACGCGTCCAGCAGAAACACCACCTGGAGAATGAGAAGACGCAGCTCATTCAGCAGGTGGAGCAGCTTAAGCAGGAGGTGTCCCGGCTGGCCCGCGAGAGAGACGCCTACAAGGTCAAGTGCGAGAAGCTCGCCAACTCCGGCTTCAGGGAGGCGGGCTCCACCAGCGACAGCCCCTCCTCTCCCGAGTTCTTTCTGTGAGTCGCGGCGGGTCCCGGCCCCCGCCCTTGCCCCGGCCCGGACTCCCTGCCCCGTGTCCCCAGCCCTGGACTCCCCTGGACCTTGTCCCTGCCACGGCCCCAGCCTTGACCTGTTTGACTCGAGCGAGAGGGAGGAAGGGCACGCGGGCCGCGAGCGACGGGCGGGAGCGCGGGCGGCAGGGGACTTTGGCTAAGGCGAGAGTGGCGCACGCCAGTCGCCGCCTCCTAGACTCGAGCCCAGCCAGAGAGACGAGGGGTGGGAGGTCCCGGAGCAACTTCTCTCCAGGTTGGAAGGCGGCGAGGAGTAGTACCAAGGAGTCGCCAAGGCGGTCTGGAGACGCCTGGCTTTCTGAACTTTGAGAGTGCCCGGCCGCTGCCTCGCAGTCCGGAGCTCAGTCCGCTCCAGGAAGAGAGCGGAGGAGAGGAGAGCAGAGGGACCTTGGAGTCTCCGGCAGGCTCGAGGCCAGGTTGAGCGAAGGGAGATGAACAGACGGACCTGTCGGTCCGGAGCCCGGAGAACAGGGGCTGGCAGCCGGAAGACGCGGCCTCGGTTAGGACGCTCCGCGCGCAAATCTCATCCGTTTTATTGCCTGCTCGATTATATAGAAAAATACGAAAATCTGCATTAAAAATATTAATCCTGCATGCTGGACATGTATGGTAATAATTTCTATTTTGTACCATTTTCTTGTTTAACTTTAGCATGTTGTCGATCATGGATCATAACCCCCTTGTTTCTTTGGGTGAGAAGGGATCGCAGTTGGGAAACTCCAGGGCTGTGAGCCGGGTTTCAGCCCTGGCTGCTGGTTTGTAAATACCTGCCCCGCCAAACCCGCACCGAGAACGTGGCAGCAAGCTGAGTGTCTTTGTTTGGGTTTATTATTAGGGCATTTTTTGGTATTACGTTTACAAAAAAAAAAAAAAAAAGAAAGGAAAGAGAAAAAAGTTCCAGACATTTAGCATTAAACAACAACTTTGTCTTGGGGCAACCTTGGGAGTCGAATGTTTTTTTCTGTCCCCGATCGATCCTATTCTGTTCTCTTTTCCCTCCGTTTTAGTTTTCAATTTTGTTGGCTTTGAAGGAAAGAGTGCACGGACAGGGCAGCCATGGAGTTCCATACCTAGTCCCCATCCCTGCCTAGTCTCTGGGTCAAATTGACACCCCTAATCAGAGAGGGAAGGAAAGCAGATCTTCTCTGCTTTTTATCTAACCAGACTCACCCCAGGGTCCCTCTGGAATCCTCCGGAGCTCCTAGGGTGAGAAACCTTGCCATCATTGACACTGGTCCCTGGCGACAGAGCTTGCATTGAACCAACTGCCACATTTAGGGCGTATCAGAAACCCAAATATTGGCAGGTAATTGCAGCTTTCAAGTGTGTTCTTTAGACCAATACATTATGTGTTTCTTTCCCTGCTTTTGAGATGGTAGGAAGTTATTGGTGGTGCCCCCCCTTCGGTTGTATAGTAGTTATAGGGGAGATCTGGGTGTTTTTCTTTATTATTACTTTTTTTCTGCAGGTCAGTAAAAGGATTTAAGTTGCACTGACAAAATATACCAAAATTAAAGCATATTTTTTAGTTCCCATTTGAAATTGCTGGCGCTGCTGGCCGGATGCATTTTTTGAGTTTGTATTAGTTGATAAATTAACCGTAATAACAAGATTGTATGAACCGCATGGTGCTTGCAGTTTTAAATATTGTGGATATTCGTCCTGCATCAGAAACGAGCTTCGGTTTTTACGGATTCAACTGTGTTGAAATCAAACTTACCGCAACAGAAATTGTTTTTATTTCATGTAAAATAAGGGATCAATTTCAAACCCTGCTTATGATATGAAAATATTAAAACCTAGTCTATTGTAGTTTTATTCAGACTGGTTTCTGTTTTTTGGTTATTAAAATGGTTTCCTATTTTGCTTATTAAAACCATGGAAATGGTGTTTATTTAGAGGACTTTGCGTTCGCATGACTTTGACTCTTTTTTCTTGCTTCTTCAAGACTTGCACCAACTTTGGAGCACACCCGCTAATGGAAATGCAAACGAGTCCAGGCACATCTCTCTCCGTTGAATGCGTGGGGCCTCCGGTGTTTTCTGCTTTTTACCCTAGGTCCAAACCCTGGTCCAGAGTTGGTTTGTGAGCTGAAAAGGTGCAGTCTGAAAGACCCTGGAGTCCTTGGGCATGTGGCACACACCACTTTTTCAAGGGCTTTCTGGCTTGACAATCAGGGCTGGCCTGTTAGCCTGCCTGCTCTAAGCTGGTAAATGGCAGGGACCAGGAAGCCAAAAGTCGCTGCTCTGATGGAGAAATCAGGTCTTTTTGGCTCTAAGGGCTTCCTTGCTTTCCTGCCTGGGTTAAGGTCTCTAGACTTTCTCCTGCCTGGCACCCAGAGCCGGAATACCTGCTCTGAGTGGAGACCTGGCCTCCTCCCTCCCACAAGGTTGGTGGAAGCAGGTGAAACCCAGCACAAGATCTTGGGTGCTCAAGCCTCCCTCCAGACAGGAAGTCCCTCCTTGACTCCTTTTGGGGGGTAGCAGGTCCAGGGTATACCGGCAGCTCAGGCTGGGAGCCTGCAGCCCCACAGGAAGGCACTGCACAGCCAATTCGGATTTCAGTGGCTCCTCAAACTGAGGGTCAGAGGGGTTGGGGTCATCTTTTGGCACAGCAGCTCTTATTGTGGCCTGAAGATCCCTGACCTGGAGGGAACCCTAGACCCTTTCTTTTTCCTGATTCTTAGCAGAGCAGTGGCTACCTAGATTGCCTCAGATTCCTCTCAGCCTCCTTGGAATCCAGTTTCCAATCCAGGATCGGCCTTGGATGACTCTAGGAAGTGGAGTAGAACTGACAGACCTCAGAAGAGTGCTGTACTCTTGGCAACGACTGACTCCTGGTGACTTCCCTGTCCCCGGCCTGAGATTCTCTGGCTTCAAGTTCTTAACAGGAATTTCAGAACCTGAATGTGAGGTGCAGGAGCCCCAGACTGCAGTGCCTCAGCTGAGACGGAAGCTGGGAGGAAGCTGGGAGAAGGAAGCAGAGAGTGGAGATAGATTTGGGCCTGGACCCCTGGAGACTGGGAGGGTGGGAGTGGTAAGTGGGGTCTGGGGAAGAGTGAGGAAGATGGAAAAATAAAGATACAAATATTAACAATATTTACATATAGTGCTTGGTGTTTAGTAGGAGGGAATCTCGGGATTGTAGTTCAAATTTAGTACCAAGATCCGATTCATCTCACCAACGGAAAGACCTGTCTAGCAGAGAGGGCTTTGGCTGTGATCTGGGAGGAGGAAATGGCTAAGCCTGGTTGCCTTTGGCTTTGCCCTTGTGTGGACAGAAGAGGGAATCAGGGTACAGTATCATATAGTTTTGTAGTTTCATACACAAGTGTTTCTACACAGAACATACCCTCATACTAATGGATCCCCTGTAGGGTGAAAGAGGACTGTCAGGCCAGGTGGGGCATCAGAAGAAACTGCTGTGTGGGCCCTGCGGAGACCAAGGGCATCACTGACTCCTGGTGGTAGAGGGCCTATATCCTGAGGCCTGACTCCGTGTGGAATCATGCCGAGGAGAATAGCATCTTCCACCTCTAGCGTCATTTAGACTTTATCTGAGAAAAGCCTTCACGTTGGGAGGGAGAGGCGCAAACTCCAGAGCCTTGGTCTGTCTTCTCCAGGGCACCCAAACCCACTCAGTAACAGATACCATCGTGTTGCAGCCGGACGGACAAGGTGGCTCAGGTCAGTTTAGGGTAACCAATCGCACGCAAAGAAGATAACAGTTCCACCACACAGCCCTAGAGACACACGGAAACACGGACGCCCACACCCTGCACCCACACTGAGGCCCAGCCAGGCACTGTAGACCCTGCACCAAGCCATCAATCGACCACCAGCCAGTTCTGGACGCAGGCCGGTTCGGCAGCCGGGCACAGTCGGCAACTCCCTGGAGGAGGAGGCCGGTGCTTCCGGAGCCCCGAAGGCGGTTCGCACAGCAGGCAAGCCCCGGGCCGTCTCCACCCGCAGCCCGCCCGCCGTCGACCCGCCGCGATGCCCTGACCCGGCGCCCACAGTCCAGGAAGAGAGAAGTGGTTCCCGAGCGCTCCAGCTCGGCGCGCCCCAGCAGCACTCTGCAATCTCCATCCACCTTTTCGGTTCCTGCCGCTGGCCCTGGCTCTCAGGTACCGCGCGACGCGACCCTCACGTCCCGGGGGAGGAGGGATCCTCCAGCGCCCGGAGTCTTCCAAGCCGCACCGGTCCGGCGTAGACAGGCTGGCGCCTGCACCCGGAGCCGCACGCGGAGACAGACGCAAGCAGGGGGCGCACGCAGGCTCTGGGGATGCGGCTCCACTCCGGGCCGTGCCCCTTCCCGGCCGGGGCGGCCAGCCGCACTCGGGTCGGGTGCGAAGCCCTCTTCCTGCCGTCCCGGATCTTGCGGGTGTTCGGGACCTGGGTCCGCAGCAGCAGCCGTCACCTTCAGCGAGGCGCGTCGGGAAGGTGCTGGGGCGGCTCCCGGGAGTTTGGGCTTCTCACAGCCTGGGCAGGGACCAGCCCCTTCCCTCCTGCAGCGAGCCGGGGCCGTCTCTGCCACAGCCCTGCAGCCTGATGGTCGTGACCGCCGCGATCCCCAACCCGGCAGGTGCCCACAAGTCCGGGACAACGGAAGTGGGTTCTGAGGACGCTTGCTTCCTGCCTGTCTTCCTGCCTTCCTTCCTTCCTTCTTTCCTTCCTTCCTTCTTTCCTTCCCATTCTTCCCTCCTCCCCATCACCATTTCCCTTTCCTATAACTCTTCCTTTCTAGCCTCTTGTTTCAGAAAACTTTGTCCTTCCGTTTGTTTTCTCTTCTGCCTTTTCGCACGCGGCGCTGCCTGGCGGGGAAGGGTTACAGAACCGCTAATGAAGTGTCCGGAGAGAGCAGAGGGGAGCAAGAGGATGGCAGAGGTCCACAGTCCCCAGAGCCACCACGGAGCTTGAGCTCTGGCAGCTGATTTGGATCCCTGCCTGGACTCCTTTAGTTCTCCAGCCTTTTCCTTTGTTCCTCTAGCCAGCATCAAAGTTGGCTGGGGGCCGACAGGGAGCAGTGTCCCGCTGGCCAGCAAGGGGCAACTCTCTGTGATGGGGATGGCTGGGAAGCTGAGGCTGGCTGTGTCGCCAGACCCTGCTTTCAATCTCAGCCAGGCTTCCCTCATTCCCCAGGCTCTGGGCATTTCTGTGGCAGGACAATCCTCTGCTTACTAGAGGGCACTCATTTCCTACCTACCGTGTCTGTGCCTGCTCAGCGACATTCTCGGTGGGAGATGCCAAGAACCACACCAGATATACCAGGCTGGTCACTTGGCTTCTGCTGTGACCCAGAGTTACAGTGCCTGCCATCCAGGCAAAACCCCTGACTCCCTCATCCTCTGGTCCCTAACCCCCAGCCCAACCTCTCCGGGTTGCTGGAAACATCAGATTTAGAACTTCTAGTCATTCTGTTTCAGGCTTTCAGATGCAAAACTTGCATTCTGGGCCTTTTTCTATTCTGAAAGGAAAACCCAGAGCTGACTTCAGGAATAAATAACTGTAGCCCTTTCCTCTGCAGCCTGCAGATTGAAGGCTGGCCTTTCCTCCCAGAGATAGTTGTGTTTAGATTTGTTATGTAAGGAATCCTTTTTCCCTCCCTGAAATAAAAATCCTCAAATGGCGCATCCTGTAAGCCATCCAGTAGCAGCACTCCAGAAAGCAGTCACTCGGACTGGAAGAGCTTCTCCAGGCTGGTTCCCAGCACCTAGCAGGCACACTTGAGGACATTCGAGATGCAGGAAGTGAGGGGCCTGTGTCCTGGGTGTACCCGGCCTGGGGAAGCAGCCACCTCCGGGTTTCTAAGGCTGGGGCTTTCCTGGCTCAGGAAGCCTAGACCCCTTTTGGAGAAGGAAGCAGCTGCTGTAGAATTTCATCCTTTCCACAGTTCTTGTGCTGGGAGCAAGTGTCAAGGCCAGGGAAGCACCCTTTTAGCTGAGAGGACTCATTCTCCAAGCCCCTCTATGTCTCTCCAACACCTTTCTCTCTCTGTCTCTGTCTCTCTCTCTCTCATGAGTTTTCATGCCTTCCACTTCTTAGTCTTCTTAACTCTTTTCTCTGTTGTCCTATGCATGTAGCTCAAGTGGTAAAGCGCTTGCCTAGCAAGCACAGGGCCCTGAGTTCGATCCCCAGCACCAAAAAAAAAAAAAAAAAAAAAAGATGCATTTACATAAGAAGATTAGAGTTAACATTATGAGAAAAATGCTGCTCCAACACAGGAAAACTACCTAAATTAATAATGAGGATTTGTTTCAAGCAAAACTCAGTTTTCTTGGCCTCTCTGCATTCTTTGCATGTGGAAGTTACTTTCATGTATATATATTTAAAAAAAAAAAACAGCAGCCACTTATTATGCATTCTGTTTTATCTGTGTCAAAAAAAAGGGTGCTGTTTGGGGAGTGTAGGGATGGCTACAGAGGTAGTGGGAGAAGGTCTGGAATTTTCTGGAAGGAATAGTTTCAGCATGAGAAAAGAGATAAAGAACACAGATCCAATATTTATTTTGTTTCCCTTTTTGGAACTTTATGCATCTACTCCAGAGTGTAGACTTCTTCCAATAGATGATGAAGCGTGGGAGGCTAGAGGGGCTCATTTCAGAGTTTGGAGCCTGAGGGAGGCATTGATCATGGTCTATGACTCCCTTAAACCCAGGAGCTGAGGCTGTGCTTGGCCACTGTCCTTGTTTCTTCTGATCTGTCACCTTTGCTGCCCTGTCTCTGCCACTGTTACAGGCCCTGGAGACTTACTTGGGAGAGGCCACGGCCCTGGGCTGGCCTGGAGTCAGCTCTCCCTTTCTTGAGCGGGCAGAGAAGTACTGCACTTCCCAGGTCAGGCTTGGCCTCTGCCCTCCTTTGTGTCCTGGCATCCAGAGCCTGGAACACAGGTCCTTTTCCACAGACAAGGGGCAAGCAGGTCACAGAGCAGAAGAGAGGTAAACCTTAGGGTCAGGATCATTCTGACATTTCACTTAACTCTGTGTAAGAAAGAAAGAAGGAAAAAGAAGGAAGGAAAAGAGAAAGACAGAGGGAGAGGGAAAAGACTGCGATTATCTGTAGGTTTATCGGCAGGTTAAGGATGGACAAACAAGGCCCAGAATGGACATCTTTTTCTTAGGATCACCCAGTGGAAGATCCAGAACTTGAATCTCTACCAATTTGACTGTCAAAATCGTGTGTTTTTGCTACCAACCCTCACAAGTCCACTATCCTTATTGAAACATTTGCAAGTATGGAGGGGTGGGAAATAGCCCTCTTTGGAGACTATTTCCTTTTTCAGTCTCTTTGCAGAAGGTAGTTATTTGCTTGGGGGTGTGTTTCATGCTCTTCAGTAACAAGGCTCTTTGCCCAGGTGAGGACACGGGCCGTGGGGACTTGGAGACACAGCAGGGTGACATGAAAACAAGGCTGTCCAGGGAAGCTACAGTTGTCTCTCACATCACTTCAAAGGAGGATATGGTTATGCAAACTGTGTGTGTGTCTGTGTGAATGTGTGTGTGCACGTAGTGGAAGAGGCTATCCTGGGCATAGTTGTTTTGAGATATTGGTGTTTTTAGGTTAATGAACAGGGCTTTTACTCCTAGGCATCTGTTCTCAATTGAACTTTGCAATAAATGGATCAGAATTACCAGAGCAAGTAAATGTTCATAGAAGAAACAGCCTGTAGGTGAGGCAATTTCGATGGAACCATTCAGTTTAACAAAACCTGTTTCTGGGGTGATACTAAAGCTTTGAATTTGCATTTAGATATACTTGCACTCTCAGGACAAGTACTACATAATCATACGTGAGTACACCCTCATGCTTACATATGCAGAGGCAAGCATGTATGCCTATATATGTGCAAACACAAAGTCTGCATGTGTTTATTTGCCATATACTTACTCTCATATTGTATGTATTACACAGGTACCCACATGCATGTAGCCATGTTTATCTGCATGCATGTCCAAGTGCTCATGCACATGCATTTACAGTGTACATGGTTTTCACAGGTTTGTACATAGCTGTACGGATTTATACTCCCATCAAAACACAGTTGATTACACAGACATACATGTGCTCACAAAATACGTGTGGGTCCCTGCACATTTTCACAGGCTCACACACACACACACACACACACACACACTCATTTATAATTGAACACTGGCCTTCACGTTCATTCATGCACAAACACCATGTAACAAGTGGAAGGTGGCGCTGGTGGGGTTAATGGAGGCCCCAGACGCCCATAAATATTTATACGAAGCTCTCAAGCTCTCAAAGTGGGAGATGAAACCTCTCCCCACCGGCTCCTGTAAATCACACGGCTGCTGTGTGTTACCTGTCAGATCCGGAGCCGTGCAGCCCATGACTTGCTCCAGGAAGGCAACATATACGTGCTGGAGCACATGACGCTCTCTGCACCTAGCCAGGCATCCTGGCAAATGTGCTAGGATTCTCCTCCAAGCAGCAACAGGAGACGTTTCAGTGCTCCTGCGAGTGTGGGGCTGAAGGGGCTGGAAGATGTTTTGTGACTATCTGAGACTCAGCTTCTCGAGCGAGTCTAGCAAGCTGCCGTGAAGGGGCAGCACACAGGGCCTTGGTGAGGACCTGGGCCCAAGACTGAGATGGGGTCCCGGGCAGAGCCCAGGTTATGTGTAGCAGGGATTCCAGCTTCCGGGGCTGTTCTTACCTGCAGAGTTTTGAGTCCTTTGAGCCAAATGAATGGCGGGGCCCACAGTTTCTGTGACTCTGTCCAGCAGGTACTCGGCTTCCAGGCTTGGCACCTACACCGTTCATCCAGTCATTGAGCAAGTATTTATTGTGTGTTTTTCATGCGCCGGGCACTGTGCTAGGTGTTGACAGTACAACAATGAGCAAAAGCACAAACCATCCCCAGCCCACGTGGAGCGGACAGTCTGTCAGGAGAGAAATGTTGTCACATGTTGTACGAACAAGGGCGTGATGTCGGACAGAGGTAGCTGCTGTGGAGGAGAGCCGCCTGGTCCTCTGGGACCATGCACATGACACGGAAGCTAACAAACTTCCGTGGCAAAGGAGGGCTTCCTGGAGGAAGTGATGTTTGAACGGAGATCTACAGTCTGAAAGAAATTATCTGAATCAAATGGATAGAAGACTCTAGATCGGAGCTGTCTAAATAAAATTTCTGCGATGACAAGAAGGTTTCTGTATTTGTGCCATTCAGTGAGGCAGCCATCAGCCACGAGTGGCTATCGAGCCTTTAAAATGTGGCTTGTGCATCCGAGAATCTGAATTTTAAGTTTTTTTTGTTTTAGTTTTCATTAATTTTAAAATAAGGGACCAAGACTTCTGTCTCTTCTCTGATGTTGTCTTCCTCTACTTTCTCGCCTCTTATGTTCTGTTCTGCCCACACTGGCTGTCTCGCTGTTCCAGGCTGCGCTGGTTACTGTTCTTGCTCAGGGCCTTTGCTGGAGCTGCTCGCTCTGCCCGGACCCTCCTCTTTGGCCTTCCCCAGGTCCTTGCTCAGATAGTGTCTCCTCCATGAGGCCGGCCTGACCACCTGACCGCCCTGCTTCATATGGCAGCTTCCCCTTCCCACCTGGGGCCCTCCTGAGCTACCTTATATTCCTCTACT
>PVJO010007144.1:0-83917 GCA_004026905.1 Hystrix cristata | reverse complement strand
TGTTTGTAACAAGAACAGTTTCACTGCATGTCATGAGAGCCCCCACTGTTAAAACTAGGGAAAAAACTCATCTTCGAATCATCCAATTAAGTTGAGTTTAAAAAATACATACACCCAAATGAGGCTTGGTTGGGGCGGGAATCCACTTCTGTGTTCCTGGTCATCTGATCTAACTCTGAGAATTCTCAGCAGTCATAGTCTCTATCCTGGACACATTATAATTTGAATAAGCAATTTTTCCTCAGATCAGAAAAACAATAATTTCATGATGAAATGTGCTTCGTCCTGTTTGGACACATCGGCATGAGTGGG
The DNA here is from genome assembly GCA_004026905.1 of Hystrix cristata. Lineage (NCBI taxonomy): Eukaryota > Metazoa > Chordata > Mammalia > Rodentia > Hystricidae > Hystrix > Hystrix cristata. Next base: position 83,605 of record PVJO010007144.1, on the reverse strand, counting down.
CATTTGGGAGGGGCAGACAGGCACACTCTTCTTCCCAGCCGGGAACTCCTTTCCACACCTAAAACCCAGGTCAGCCCCTGAGCCGGGGGGGGGGGGGCTGGTAGGCTGGAACCATCCATGACATTTGTATTTAAGGGGAAACTCAGCCTGTGTATGTCATTCTGCCACTGTTGCGAGAAACCCCGGAAATAATCTTCCTGTAATTTTGAAATTTCAAATAAAGTAATTGGTCCACTGGTTTATGTAACAGTTTATTACACAGTACAAGCAGCCTTTGCCCTGTTCCTCTCTTTTGCCCACTTTCAAACTATGGACCATCTTGTTAACTCCACTTTCTCAAGTTCTTCTGGGAGCCAGTTCTCTATCTGATAAATATTTATTTGTGTAATTATTGACTGATCGGTTGATTTTGCACCTATATGAGGATTTCCTGGCAAAGCCTAATTAATTCTGTGTGAATCAGAAAAGACATCTCTTCCTATTCATGTATGCAGAATGGTGGCAGGCTGGTTGACAGCTGTCTCGGCCACTTTCCTTGTCACTGGGACAAAATAAGAAGTCCTGCGGAATGAAAGAATAGGACGTCGTGCAGAAATGTGAGTCCACGCAAAGAAAAAAAGAGCACCAACAGTGATATAAAGGAAAGAAAATATTAAATCATTTGTCTTTAATAGCTCTTAAATAGAATTAGCTGTATAAAACCATATACTATGAATGCATCGTGTGTTTATAGCAAATGGAAAAGTAAGGCATATGACAAAACTCTAGAAATAAAGTGCATTAGTCACCTTTCTGTTGCTGGGACAAAAATATCTGACACCTCCAACTGAGAGGAAGAAAGGTTTATTTTGGTTCATGGCCATGGTCTGTGCTTGGCTGGATCCAGGGCAGGAAAGCATGGTGGAGGGCTCCGCAGAGGGCAGCTGCTCAAGTCACACCAGTTGGGATGCAGAGAGGGAAGGGAGGAGCAGGGGAGAGAGAGATCTCCTTCCCAGCAACCCGCCTCTTCCCACGGTCCCACCTCTTTTTTTTTTTTTTTTTTTTTTTTTTTTTTTTTGTGCTGGAGATTGAACTCAGGGCCTTGTGCTTGCTAAGCAAATTCTCTAACCACTGACCCAAATCCCCAGCCCACCTTCTGACAGCATGTTCAGCTACAGATTCATCAGAGAACAAATCCACTGCCGAGTATAGTGCCCTGTGATCCAGTCACACTTCACACAGGTGAGATCTGGGGGGACACCTTAGATCTAAACCACAGCAATAGTTTGGTAAGCAGAGGTGGGCTGGAAGTCGGCGCTGGTCTGTCCTCCATGGAGCGTGGTCTTTGCTTGAGTCACAACCACAGTCCTTGCTCTGCACTACGATCAAGACAAACGGTCTTCTCATCAGCCAGTCCCTCCTGGTTCTCATTCGCTGTGCCTGTGGCTCACAGCCCTGATCTCAGGGAGACTGTGCACCTTCTGCTGCCCATTCCTGACTTAGGCCATCAGGTTCTGCTTAAGTCTTCATCAGGGTCGGGAGCGCACAGTCCTTCTAGGAGGCTTAAACTCAATATGTCCCCCATTTTGACCTTGGAACTTCCACATGTCCACTAACAACCTAGAGGAACATTTCCTTTGAACGGGACCAAAGGCAAAGCTAAACACCTCCTGGAGTGTGACTTCCAGAAAGCAAGCTGTATTGAATCAAACTTTGCTACATGACCAACACAGGTAATTGGGTCATAGATTTTGTCAGGTTTACGGTGCAGGTATTAGAATAAAACTGCAATTTTTTTGCTCAAGTTTAATTTATCACTCATGACCAGAAGCTATCGCATCAGAATAAAGTATAATAGCAAGATCTCAGCAGACCTTACAAACAAGGCCTTCTTTGGAGAATATAAAACTTCCCTGACTTGGCTCAGAACCAAATTATACAGGAACATATTGCTGACGATGAAAGAAAGTCAAACACCAAAGCTGATCTGTCAGTGGAAATCAATTGATCCTGAAGACGAAATTTTAGAGTATTTAATTCCTTGTAATAATGAAATAGGAGCCAACCACATCACTGTAAATTTCCAGCAGTACGGAAATACAGTGTTTGCTGTAATTTTCTGTAGCCTTTAGCACAGAACCCGAGGGACTCCAGCGAGGTTGCCTAGACACATTTATTTTCCAACATTACACCACATGTTGTCATATTCCTGGGAGAAAGAACACAAGTTTAGACAGCTGAGAAGACCATAGCTTCCAACCGCTGAACAGATTTCCTTGACTCTCTGGTGTCAGGAATTTTGGACCAGAATTCCGATACCTTCTGGTTTTGGTAAGGGAAAGCCAAAACAAAATAAAAAAGACGTGAAAGGGGCAAGGAAAAGAAAATCCTCATCACTGATCTTCTTTCCTTGTTTTTTTGTCTTTAGCCCAGCCATCCCCTGTGATGGGTATGGGGCTGAGAAAAGGAAAATATTTCAGTAAAACCCTTAAATATTCCGTTTTCAGCAGCCTCCTAATCTTAGAGAATCATCAGAAAAGCACGGAGCTTTGTGAAGTTTGTTTCTTGCTTTATATTTTTCCTTATCGTTTGTTCTGAAATGTAGACATGTTTTTCAGTTTCTCTTATACCAAATAAAGGAGATCTTGTTTAAAATTTTTAAAAAATAATAGCAGCAGCCAGCACTGATGTGCACTGATGTGTGCCAGTTGCCCCTCTGAGCTTGAGTACGTGATATCTCACTTAAGAGTTTAGTTCGGTCAGGCCACAAGAGAATTGGACTTGGAAGTAGCTTTTTCTGTTCTTCAGGACCTTAATGATATTTTCATCTGTCCCTCTCCCTCTTTCTTGAAAACTTGAAAATTGAGGTCTATCTGCTATTTTTTTTTTTTTTTTTGTATTTTTTCAAGGGCTGCATGATATCTTGATGTCTATTTCTCGGTACCTCTCCGAATCCTTTTTCCTGTTCGTAGGAGGCCAGAGACAAACTGCCCAGACCGGACTTCACAAGAAACCTCTGCTCATGGGTGTGGAATCTGATCACTGTCACTCCTTCTGCGGGCTGGGCCTGCTGAGCTAGGCACCCCTGAGTCCCGCAGGCCCTGGTGACATTTGCATGGATCACGAGGTTCCCGCATCACCGGACACCATCCCAAAGTGACTTGGACTTAGCCGATGGACTGTCAGGGCTCCAAAGCATAGCTAGGGCCCACACATTCGGAGGGTCTGCAAGAGGAGGGCCTGGGGCCTCTGCACGGCTCTTGAAGCCAACGCCTGTGCCGGTGGGCACTGTCGTGCAGCAGTCAGGGTGGAGTCTCCGCCTGCTGTGTGGAGGCTGTAGACGCCCGGCCCTTCTCCAGGAGCACTTGTCCCTCTCCCTACCGTGGCCACTGGGATCCGTTCCACGGCACCCTCTCTCTTTTCTCTTCTTCCTTCTAAGCCACAGGCTGGATTGTCTTTATAAAGACATTCGATTCACTGAATGTATTGGCAAGAATGGATTCAGTGGTCCCCATGGCTTCCAGCTGCCATTTCTGTAGAGTGTCAGGTACCTGGCAAGCCTGAGCCGGTGCGAGAGCTGGGTGATGTGTGGCCAGGGAGACAGAAGAACATGTACCAGCAACCTGTGCTACTAGAACACAGAGCCCAAGGAAGCACCCTGTCCCTGGGGTCATGGTGCGGAAGTCATTGTGGGAAGTTCTGAGGTGACACACAACTGTAATCTCTGCGCTCTGGAAGGCTGAGGCAGAAGGATTGCAAGTTAAAGCCCAGCTTAGGCAGTGTAGCAATTTAGCAAGATCGTGTCTCAAAATAAAATAAAATAAAATAATAAATAAATAAATAAATAAATAAAGGGCTGAAGATGTGGCTCAGTGTGAAGGCCCTGTGTTCAATCCCCGGTACCACAACAAAACAGAACAGAACAAAACAAAACCAGCAGAAAACAAAGCCCTGGACCCTCACAGTGCCTCACGCCTCCCTGTCTGCTAAGCGTCAGCCGTAGCTGCTTTCCACACTCTGCCTCGGTTTCCATCCTGCCAGGCCCAGAACACTCTCCCCATCAATCTAGTCACAGTTTTCGGAAAAGACCTCATTCTCATTCTCTCTCTCATTCTTTTCCTGGTTTATGATCTGTTTTTATAACCACAAACGCACTTTTCCATCCCCCTTAAACTCCTACTTGTGCTCAGAGCCTTGTCCTCATGAATCTTTCATCTTGTTCCCGTCTGAGGCTTCCCTTTCCCATCTGGCACAGTCAGGGCGTCAGTCGCTCCTTCTGGCGTTCCCTGGGTGGGACAGACCCCACGAACACCCATCACAGCCCCAGCTATGGAGCTATCGCTGCGTGCTGTGCCCCTTCCCTGCGGACTCCTGGGAGATGGTGAGTTTCCCTCCGCCCTCCAGCCCAGGGGTGCAGCACAGCCTCAGGGCGTCCTTTACTGCAAGACTCCCGGGTGTCCTGGCTCCCAGGGCTCCGCTCCTACCCGCCATTCTCCATCCTGTTTCATCTTGTATACTCCCGACTCCGGGCAGCGGGGATGGCTGAAGATACTGAACTGCTTGCTCTGGGACCTCTAAGTCTCTGGCCGCTTCTCCACGTAGCAGTCTCACAGGGTCACCGTTACCTATCAGACCTTTCTTCTCCACCGCAGCGGGACAGGATGTCCTGAATCACCCTGGACTTTCTAACCTCAGCGTGGATGGGACGGAGGAAGTTCCTCGGCCCTGGGCAAATCTGGATGTTCACTAAGTCTCCCTGAGTTAGACTTAGGCTTCTCCATAGCAGGGATTGTATGCATTTCATTTTCATGGCACTGGGGATCGAACCCGGGGCCTTTGCACTGTGCTATATCCCCAGTCTTCCTCTCTTCTTCTCTCCTCTCTTCTCCTCTTCTTTCCTCTCCTTCCCTTTTTTGCTTTTTTCTCCTTCCTTCCCTCCCTCCCTTCCTTCCTTCCTTCCCTCCTCTCTCCCCCCTTCCCTCTTTCCGTCTTTCTCTCTTTGAGACAGAGTCTTGGTGAATTTTCAAGTTGTGCATCTAGGCTCCAACTTGTGATCCTCCTGCCTCAGCCTCCAGTGTGCTGGGATGACAGGTGTGTGCCACCGTACCTGGCCTCTATGTTTCATCTTTGAAGTGGCATGGCTAGAGCAGAGGAAATGCTCAGTAAATGCTGCAGAGCAAATTAATGCACACAGAGATTAATTGCAAAAGGCTGAACACTAGCAAGGAAAAAACAGACCGACAGGACTCCAGTGGCTGATGACTTGGGGCTGATTGTGGGGGAGGGTTACCCGGCAGCTCTCCTGTCGCAGCTGGAGCCCTGGGAAGCTTTAACCTAGAAGCATGCATTTCGATGCTAATGACTGCATGGTGTAGATGATTCCCAGGAAGCAGAGGACGGAGGTGCGGAGTGAGCTGTGTACTTTGTGGCTATTGCATTTTAAGCAGGAAGCGGAGAAGAAAGGCAGGAGGCACCGAGGACACGGGCTGAACCTGCTTCTTGCTCAGGCTTGGCTGTTACTCACTTCTTGTCTTGATATTGATTCCATTTATTTTACTCCCAGATCCATGGCGGTATAATTTCAACAGATACTTTACTACTCAGCAATGATCCTGGTAACCATAAAAATCTCTATTTCAGCGTCGATTGTTCCAGCCTTCTAGTTTGAGGCTATGGATCTGGTGTTGTGGTGTGCTAGGGGACGGGTTGAGGTGAGCCAGGTGTTTTATTTCAACACTTGCCAGGTGGAGGAATAGCTTGCTGTTCTCTTCAAGGAGCTATCTTGGGCTCAGTCCTTTCTTGAGGATCAAGGTTAAGGGTTCCAGGCTAGCATTAGGTGGGGGCTGCATCCACCTCGACCTGCTGTAGGAACATTGCGGATGCTGGTGGAAGGGAGACCCAGAGGGAGAAACACACTTCCAGGCAGGGAAGCCATCCAGGGAAGAATGGGCTGGATCTGAGCGGGCTGGCAGAATGAAGATGCGCGAATGAGAGAAATGTGGGCATCAGGATGTCAGGTCAGAGGGTCGGGAAGGGGAGCCAGGAGGACTCGCTGGGATACATCTTCACCTGCAAACAGTAATTTCCTAGTTGGCCCTCCCGCCACCAGGGCCCCTCACCGGGAACTTGTTGATGCTGGTAGGGACCCTTGTGCTGCTTCTCTGACTTGCGTCTAGCTGATGCTGTGAGATCATGGCTCTGGGCTGGGAGCCTGCCCTGTGTAGTCCCCGGGGTTTCAGGAGACACCAGGTTTGGGGCAGCCCCTGTTCTCCAGATAGAGTGTCCAAGTTCAACCCACCATCACCAAAGGGAGCACGTTCAATGGTTCTCACTTGGAGATGCTGGGAGAGGAGGGAGGGCAGGCTCTGTGCTCCCAGGGAATGCGAGGCAGGGATGGAGAATGGTGGAGGCGGAGGGGGGGGGATGAACGTGACACGGGTAACTTTGAGTCCGTGGGAAACGCCTGATGGCCAGCCGAAAGGAACCCAATGGAGACAGGCAGGAGGGAGGCTTCTAGCCCTCTCACCTACCCTTGCAGCGCTAGGCATGGGCCGGGCACACTATCTCTGCTGCAGAAAGTGCCACAGCTGTGTCCTTCCATTGCGCCTTGGGATCGCCTGGCTCTGCCTTGATAATACTGGATGTTCTCCTTATCCTAAAATCAGATGATTATTGACCTTAATTCCATTTGCAACCTTAGTTCCCTCTTGCCATGTAACACAGAGCGGGTCTTCTATGTCTGTGAGTTCCTCATTGGAGGAGTCACCCAACCAAGGTTGAAAATATTTTTTTAAAAACTGTATGACTTTATTGAACTTGCTCAGACTGTTAATTCTTGTCATGATTCCCTGAACAGTACAGTGTAACAGTTACTTATATGATATGTGTATTATGTTCTGTGAGTCATCTAGAGATGTTTTGAAGTACACGGAAGAATGTGCGTGGGTCATGTGCAGATGCGAGGTTGCTTTCTGTAAGGAACTTGAGCATCTCTGGGGTTTGGTATCTGGGGGACACTGGAGCCGGAGACCACTGTACCATGCTGTGTTCAGTTTCTGGGCGTAAGGACATTGGCATCTCTGGGAGTGTATTACCGGGGAGCCAGATGACCAGATCGACAAATAAGAGGAATGCACATATTTCTGTGTTTATATGCATTTGTACACAGACATAATTTCACATGGTAGGATGCATACGAGCAGTAGCAAAAGACATGTGATGAGAATAAAGGAGAGAAGCAGAGAAAGTCTACGGGAAGAGGTGCCATCCACTGCCAAAAACAAAAGCTAACACAGTTCCAGGCCTGAGATCTGGCCTCGCACTCTGTGTGAATGCAGAGTGTCTTGGGGATCCCACCGGGCCTGTCTGAGTGATCTTGTGAAGTGACTTGAACTCTTTGCTTCTCCAGTTCGCTTTCCCAAAGAACAATGGACAATGGTGCACACTCCTAACCTTGTTTGGGGGAATGAATGTTGTGACATCCAGTCTCACTGCCAATTCCCCAATGTGTAGAATAGTCTCTGCCCCTAGCAGGTTCTCGATAAATACTTGTTGAATAAGAGAATCCATATTGATTTTTGTACTGAAGCAACAAGGGCATTATTGTTGGAGACATTTTTGGGTGCATTTCCATACATTTCTCATATTCTGACTTTATTATTTTGTTTCTACTCTGGAGACTCTACATCTGTTCAGGCAAGGAGTTTTAGCGCATTACAGAGGGAAGACATACCTGCTAAATCAATAGACTTGTTCTCTACTTTGACTGTCAAAATAGATTTTTTTGTTTGAATCTATATCAAGATAATAAGGATTGTAAATTAAGCTTTGCAGGGACAAGTGGAGCTCCAGCAAAAGCAATAGTGACAGAGAGAAAAGAGGATTTTTGAGAACTTTTGGCATGCTAAGTATCAAATATGGAAGATGCGTATTGCCAGGTTCCTTCCAGAAATATAGACAGGCACCTGCGTCTATACCAGCAGGAGAGGGAGATGTGTTGCCTGGGAGGTGGAGGAGGAGGAAAAGGGGAGGAAGAGGTGAAGGAGGAGGGTGAAGAGGAGGAGGAGACACCAGCCAGGACAAGGAGTCCCCCAAACCAACCCTTCAAGCCTTGTGAGAAAGTGGAGAGGAAGGAGACAGGGAACCATCTCGAAAGCAGTTTCTTCTACTCCATGGAGCTTGTGTCTTAGAATGACATTCGTGTCGTAAGGACATCAGGGTCCTAGCTGCCTTAGCTGGACAGTGTGCAGCATCTAGGGTGGTGCTTCTCAAACTGCAGAACGCATCCAAATCTCCCTGCACGAATGTCAGCTCCTTTAATACAGGCAGCTATGCCGTACGAAGAGTCCCTGACTTGGTAGGCGTCTTACTTTCCCATTGCTGGCATAAAACCCTCAACACTGCAACTTCAAGGAGAGCTTGATTTCAGCTCACAGTTTCAGTCCGTGGTCGGCTGGCTCCAAGGCAGGAAGAGGATGGCAGAGGGGCCTGGCGGAGGGAAGGTTCTCAACGTATGGCGGCCAGGAAGCAGATGGGGTGGGGGATACATGCTTTTATTTATTGCACATATTTTAGTAGATGGAAGGCAGCTATACTAACCACTATACCATCAACGCTCCTCTTAGTAGATGGGAAATTACCTAAAACATAAATAATTGAAATTTGAAAATTGCATACTTGAGATCTTACGACTTTCCTTCACTTGTAAACTATCTGTTTCTTCCCTTTAGGATGCAAGCACTTTGAAAACAAGATTGTTTTTGTCTCACTTGTTCCAGTAAATTAATATTTAAGGAAATAAGGGTCAAAGTTTAGTAGAAATGGCTAACGAGGATGCAGAAAAATATAAAGAAATATGAAATGTACATTGAATTATTTTCAAAGTTACATAGGAATATATATACATTATAATGTTAACTCTAAATGTCAGATTTCACTATGCCTGCATTACACTGAGGGAAAATACTCTGGGGAAACACTATAAATAATTGAACAGCTTACTCTGAGAAGTGGGTTCATAGGTCAAGTTTATTTTCTTCTTTGTGCTTTTATATTTTTTGGTAAACTCACCTGTTTAGTTTTTGCAGAGGCTCTTGGATTTGAAAAGCTTTTCCAAGTGATTGTGTGTGAATATTGGCCAGTGTGCCCTTGTTAAAGAGAGATGATTATAAATGAAAGTGATTGCTTTTCGGAGTGGAGACGGAAGAGTGGCAGCGATGAGATCACAGGGAAGTGGGCTGTGACTCAAAGCCTCCAGTAAACCACAGCGGCAAGGGCCTCCAGAGGCTGGTGACAGCAAATGAGGGCCCTTGAGGTCTTGTTCTCACGGCCTCGAGCGCCTTCTACTGCCCTGTGCTCCAGGATGTGGGACACTGACAGCTAGGTAGACGTGCAGGGCAGGTGAATGCAGACAGCTCTGCCGGGGTCCGGCTCTTCCCCTCAAACAGCAGCGCCAGCCCCTGTGAGCACCATGGAAGAGGGAGGAGCCCACTGGTGATTCAGGGCTGCCCAGCGACATCGTCTCCTTCACCATAGCGGTCACAGGACATGGGGAACGTAGGCTGGATGTAGATGCGTAGATGCAGGCTCTTTCATGCCCCTTTGCCTTTTTACATGTCGTTTCTTCTACCTTCTCTTCCTCTCCAGGGCCAGTTTCTTCCAGAATCAGCCCAGCAGTGCCACCGTGGGCAAAGCCTTCTTCTGTTCCTCCTGAGGATGGGCGGGTGCCCCTCCAGCCTCTCAGCCTTTCTATTTTCCAGCCTTGACAACTTCTCATCCTACAGGGAGGTTAGCGGAGGCTGGAGGGAGCCGAGGACCACACTGTGGCTCAGACATAGGCCTGCGCTTCTCAAGTGGTCGCTCGTTCTCACCCGAACACAGGCAGGGATCTTAGTGCCCACAAGTCTCTGTTTACAGTTGAGTTGGTGCCAGGAAACGCTTCTGTCACTGCCACACTCTAATGGGAAGAGGACGGAGGTCAATTAATCCATAAACGATGTGCCTTCACCTAGTGGAGGCCAGATGGCTCCATGGCGCATGGTCTTAATGAAATTTCGCAGTCACTCACACAGCAAGAAGCGGTGAGAGACAGCATCACTGTAGGAGCTGCGCTGCTGGGGTGGATTTACACCCCAAAACCACATCCTCTGCTTCGTTCACCGTTCATATACTATTTTAACTTAAATTCTTTTGGCCTTAGGGGTTATCTACTACCTGTAGTTGTGTTCCACATTGTACGTGCATGAGAGCAAAAGGAATTTGTTGTTATTCTTCAATCTTTTGTGTTTTTATTTTTATTTTTATTTATTTATTTATTTTTTTGGTGCTGGGGATCGAACTCAGGGCCTTGTGCTTCCTAGGCAAGTACTCTAACCATTGAGCTAAGTCCCCAGACCCTTTGTTTGGTTTTTGAAACAAGGTCTTCCTCTGTTGCCTAGACTGGTCTCAGACTCAAGATCCTCGTGTCTCAGCCTTGTAAGTGCTGGGATTGCATGTGGGCTTGTACAGACATACCCTGCAGTCTTTTGTTTTTTAGTGCTTGTCATTACAACACAGGAGGTTACTGAGGAGGCTGTGGAGCCTCCCTCCTCTGATAAAAGGGCAGTTTGCCAAAAGCTGGATGAGCAATTAAGCATGGGGACTGCAGTCCAGCGGCTTAGGTTCAAATTCTTTTTCCTTTACTAACTTTCTAGGTGGGCCTGGAGGAATTCCTTAAGTATGTATGTGTATGTTTAAAGTATTATTATATTTTAGTTGGCGCATACTATTTCGCACAGTTATGGAGGTTCAGCACGGTCATCTATGTATTTATTCGAGGTGTTCTGATTAACCAGCATAATTAGCATTTGCATCTCCTTGATCGCTTTACCAATTCTTTGTCTTGGCACCTCAGCCTCAATGTTCTCATTGACAAATGGGGAGAATATTGGTGCTGACTTTAATATGGAGGTCATAAGATTAAATGAGAAAATCCATATGTATCGGTCAGGGTTCTCTAGAAGAACAAAATCAATGGCCTGTGTGCCAGTCATCTCTGGAAGCACCCGCAGACACACCCAGAAGCTGCCTGCCTAATCTGCTAGGCTTCTCCTAATCCAGTCAAGTAGACAATGACCGTTAACCGTTACACCATGTGAAGTGTTTAGTGTGGAGAGCTGTGCTGATTACAAACAAAATTCCTGTTAATATTATTAAGCAATTTGAGAGCAGATGCTGTATCTGATTGAGCTCTGTTCCCTGAAAAACATCAGGTGCTTGGAAAACACTAAGTGTAAATATTCATTAAAATCAATTCTTTTTCTCCTCCGTAATTTCTTGCAAAGGGATTTCTCTGTGAAGGTCTAGCCACACCAGGGTCCCTGAGTCAGCCCGGACTGGGGCAGGAAATGTCAGCATCTGTGTCTTCCCATATCGGGTCTTCAAGAGTAGAAACAATTCTGAATGATCCAGTACACAGGTGGACAGACATCCAGATGATAGGTGTGCCGGTTACCTGGGTTTGAGCATTACTCATTGTAGATGTGCATTGAAATGCCATATGGTACCCTATACATACGCAGAAGTCAGTTAAAATTAACAATATGTTTTAAAACAATCTTATATGCATACATATATAGGTGCATGTACAAGGCCATTGAGTCGCACTGCTGACCTTCACATGGAATATGCAGCTCAAGACTCTTGGAACCCACAATAACTGCCCTAATACCCTCAGTGCCAATCAGAGCTGGATCCTTCTGTTTTAGAGAATGACTTCTTTGTGTGTGAGAGGGGTTGCTGGGACCTGTCTAAACCCTGCCTTGGTTGCCCACTCTCTTTGGTTTAATACATTTTATATTTTACGGTGGTTTCACCTCCCCACTAAGGCGCTGGATGGCCAGTTTCTCTCTTGGGTGCTCCTGTTGGGCGTGCTGGCTCTGCCCGCAGAGGCCCACATCTCAGCAGGCTCCCTGACACTCTCCCCAAGGGGAGTTCTGCTCCTTCACTCCTTCAGTGGGTACAGTGTGTGGATGGTGGGCATATTCGCACGAGCTCCTTTATTTCCTGATCCCTTGATCCCTTCCGCTGTCAGCTGAAGAAGTCCAGGATTGTGAAAACTCCAGGTTTTGCACGGTTTGCCCACCACAAACTTCCAAAGCAGTCAGTGGAACTGATGAGGTGCTACAACAGAGCCCCGTTCTTGGGCCAGACTTTAGCTTCTCTCTTCTCTCAGATGCCTTCAGTTTCTCGTCACGTGGCAAGGACTTGCCCTAAAGTCTTAAAAGGCTAACGCTCATCACGGGTGTAGGGAGGGAAACCACAGAGTTAGAGGCATGCGGATAGCTGTGTTCATTCAACATGAGATGCAGCAGCAATTTATCTGGCGACACACTCATTCTTAGCATGAACAATCTAGAAAGATCTGGACAAAGAACCGGGCAAACTTCTTTAAAACCAAAAATGTGTATCTGATAAAGCTCGGGGAGACGTTCGACGCCACTCATGAAAAGGAGCAGGGTTCAATATGTATAAATACCAATTCCTCACCATGAATGTGTTTATTATGTATCGCAAACATACTCTTACAAAAGAGAAGAGAATCAAGAAGATGACAAGTTGGTATTTTGTAGTTTTTCAGTCAGCCCACACAAATGTCTGCAAGGGTCAATTCTTGCACACAGCGCCCCTCAGCCCCTCCTGGGGGATTGGACCTTGGTGCGGTTTCTCTGGAAAACAGGTGGGCTTTATTTTCTACAGTAAAGTCTACGGTAAAATTGTATAGTAAAAGGCACATCTTGTAGCCTTTGCCATTTACTTGTTGGGGGTACACTTGGGAGATGTGGCTGCATATGGACAACAGCAGGCCTGTGAAAGGGTGCTCATAGCATCTTGTTCACAACTTGGAAACCATAATCCCTGGAGGGTGAGCTAATGAGCTGCTGTCTCTTCCCACAATAAACAGTATCCTGCAGCTCAAACAGGTGCACCCCAACAGCAGGGGAAGCTATGGGTGAATTCTGGGACTGGCAGTCTGTGGAAAATCCCCGAAGAGTCCATGTGGTATGTTACCTGATACACTTATATATACAAGGATATTATATGCATTGTTTATGTCTGCATGTATAAGTATGTGTAAATAGGTACATGTGCATGTGTGTGCATGCATGCATATATACACATGTATGCAGGTTGAGTATCTCTTATACAAAATGCTTGAGATAGGAAACTTTTTGAATTAAAGTTTCTTTTTCAGATTTCAGAATATGTGTATATATTTTTTGCCCAAGTTGAAGCATAAAATTCATTTCTCTTTCACACTTTATGCAGATGGCTTGAAGATAATTTTATATAATGTTTTAAAAAGTTTTGTGTGTGAAACAAAGTTACCTAGTGTGAGCTTTTCTACTTTTGGTGTCATATTGAGACTTCAAACATTTCAGATTTTGGAACATTTTGGATTTTTGGATTAAGGATATTCAATAAATAGATATAAACAAATACCCATTTATTGATATTTTGTGGAAATACATAAAAAGAGTACTGAAGTGTACAAATATGGAGAAATCAAAGGGGATGATGGGTGTGGGATTCAGGATTTGTCACCTGTGAGTGAAGAGGAAGGAAAATGCAAGGAGCTGTCCTGCAGTCAGGGGAAGTTGTTGTCACGATGTGAACTCCTGGTTTTGGTTCAGGCAGAGCAAGTCCCTGCCTTACAAATGAATCCTGTTCTGGAAGAACATTCATAAGTTGGATCCATCCATAAGTCTGACAAAGTGAGTCTTAAACACCACTGACACAAATATACAATGTATATTGCTTTGTGCTTCCTAGCAGCACCCTCCAATCACCACCACTTTTCCTCTTGCCTCCGGACATCCCAGGCTCTGACTGAGCACTGGACAGCAAGCACACAGCAGCACACTGTGACAATGTCCGGTAGACACGTGAGCTGCTTCTGCACTTTGTTCACACCCAAGAATGTTCATAATGCGAGATCCGTTGGTATCTGTGAAAGTTTGCAACTCAAATGGTCATCAGTTGGAGAGTTAACTATAGTTGATTACAAAGGGTGTAACACATGATTCTAGGAACCAACTATATCAGTCAGCTTTGAATTACTACAACAAAATGCCCGAGACAATCAGCTTTAAAAACAAAGAAGGTTTATTTAGCTCACAAGTTTTGAGGTTCTGAGTACAAATGGGGATGTGCAGGGGCCTTTCCCTGACTGCAGCAGCCAGGCCTGGATGGCAATGGTGTTGTGTGAGAGAAAAACACATCTCATACAGGAGCAGACAGAATGGGACTGAAGGGCATGGATGGGGTGGCTGGGGTCCCACAGCTCCTGTAGGGGGAAGGTCCAAGCAGCCTAGTGTGCCACAACCCCCCACCTCCTGCAGACCCCCAGGACCTCAGAATGCTAGCACCCAGGGAGCCAAGCTCTTACATAAGGACCTTAAGAGACGCTCCAGTAACACCTACACAGCAGTGCTAACTAAGCAAATCAGGCTGGCTGTGCCCAAACAATGATGAGTGTTTGTCACCAGTCAAGAGTTATGGCTAATCTTTTCCCAGGCACCTGGACCCCAAAGAGGAACAATAAAACAACAACAAATTAAAAATAAAAACAAAAGAACAGCAAAAGTCATCCTCAGTCCTTCTTGCTCTGAAGATGAACTTGGATAATGTATGCTCACTGTGTACCACAGTGGCAGGTCCCGGGACAGGGTCTCCGCTGTGTTGAGCACAACTACAGGGGGCTGGGAGATGGGGTGTTTGGGGGGCATCAGGGACACTTGGGCTCATGTAGGGTGGAACGGCGGGTCTGGATGCACAGGGCAGCACCCAGGAGCATGGTTTAAGCAGCTATGGAGAAGCGGAGCTGGGAATGGAGCATGTTCATTCTGTCCTCAGAGCAGGCAGGTCATATTGTTCTCCCACCTGACTTCTGCGTCGGCGAGGCTCAGTGTGCAAGGCAAAGAAAGCAAATCATTTGCTGCAACTAAGGCCGGCAGAGCCAGGGCTAGAGCAGAGGCCCACAAGCCCTGAAGAGAGACTCCCAGGAGCTGTGAATCACAGCTGCACAGCTGCCGGAGGCCACCTCTGTGGGGACCCTGATCGATACCTGCACGGATGAAGACACGGCAGCCCCACTAAGGAACGCAAGCCCGGACAGCTCGTCCAGTCGCGGCCACCAAGACGCCGCCTCAGAAGCCAGCCTGAGCCCTCGCTGGTCCCTGGCCAGCCAGGAGAGGGCGGGCCGCGTGGGCCGCGTGGAGAGACGCCCTCTCTCTGGCAGGGGAACGTGGCAGTGTCCGGAGGCTGCTCCCTGAGCACCTGGGAGAGGAAGGAGCTTTCCGTCCCCCTCCAACCCCCGCCTCACACACAGTATGCAAGGAAAATGTTCCTGAACACCTTGCTGCCGGGGATGACGAGTGCCAGGTGAGATGTCGCATCTCTCCAGGGAGTCATAGCTATTTTTAATGCCTTTCAGAGTTGAGTGTTCATAGCGGAGAGCAGAAGTGAGGGCGATGTTCATGCCAGAGTGCAGAATGGGGTCTGTGGGGGGCGAATCACATGGGATAAACCCGAAGGTTGGTCCCTGGAACAACAACGCGGGAAGCCCCGTGTCGCCCACACTCACAGGGGTCTCGATTGCACGCAAACACACTCTTTGCGTCTCTGAGAAAGGCTCAGCAGTGTTGTTCGGTAAACTCGGTTTACCGGGGAATTTCTCCAGGAGCCTCATGCCGGGAAACGCTGATTCGGTGAGATCGTGAGACTTGAGTGCGCCCGGGTTTGGTCGGTGCTGACGGTCACTGCTTTTCTCCTCGGGGCAAATGACTCCAGTAGCTAAATCTTATTTTCCCTTCTCTGTTAAGTGATGACAGAATAACTAATTTCCAGTTGCCTCTATGAAGGTATTTTTTTGTACAGTATCTAAAAAAGGAGCAAAGGTGATTAATATGGGGAAAAAATAGTCATTCACACGTGGTTCTGGAACAACTGGACGCCCACACGTGCAGAAGTGAATCTAGACACGGGCCTACGCTTTTCACAGAAATTCACTTGGACTGGATCAGAGGCCTACAGGTAAAATGCTACACTGTAGACTGCCTTGAGGGCCACAGAGGACAAAGTGTAGATGACCTTGAGTTTGGGGATAACTTTTTTTTTTTTTTTTTTTTTTTGGTGGTGCCGGGGATCAAACTCAGGGCCTTGTGCTTGCAAGGCAAGCACTCTAATCACTGAGCTAAATCCCCAGCCCTGGTGATAACTTTTTAATATAACTTGGGCCATGAAAAAAAAAAGATATTGACAACTGGGACTTTATTAACATTAAAAAATCCTTTTTTTTTTTTTTAACTTTTTGAGACAGGGACTCGATAATTTGCTGAGTTTCCCAGGTTGGGCTCAAACTGGCAATCCTGCCTCAGCCTCCCAAGGTGCTGGAACTATAGATCTGAGTCACCACACCCTGCTCATTGGCTTATTTTTGTGGTGCTATGAATCTAACCCAGAACCTAGCACTTTACCACTGAGCTACACCCACAGCCCCTGACAAACACTGTTCAGAGAATGAAAAGATAAGCCATAGTGTCAGAAAAAATATTTGCAAAACCTATACCTCATGAGGAACTGGTATCCAAAATATACAAAGAACGCTTAATCTTCAAAAATAAGAAAATAAACAACCTAATTTAAAAAGTGGCAAAAAAGCTAAACAGACATTTCACTAACAAAATATACAGATGATGAATAGGCATAGACAACATTCCATATAAAGTGCCATCGGGGAAATAGAACTCGAACAACAGCAAGCCACCGTCACAGTTAATAGTACAGCCAGCGTCCCAAACACAGCACCAAATGCTGAGGACAGTGTGGAACAACTCCACCTTTCATTCACTGCTGTGGAAACGCAAAGTGCTGCAGCTATTCTGAAAGAAAATCTGGCAGTTTCCTACAAAACTAAACATATTCATATGATCCAGAAATCATCCTTTCTGGTATTTACCCAAAGGGATTGAAAATGTATATCCACACTAGAAACTGGATATGGATATTGGTAGCAGCTTTATTCATAATTGCTGACATTTAGAAGACACCAAGTGGTCCTTTGGTGGATGAATGGATAAATAAACTGTGGTACAGCTGTGTGGTGGAATATTACACAGTACTTATACAGAAAAAAGTGATCATCCCTTGAAAGGACACAAAGGAACCCTAAATTTGTATTATTAAGTGAAGAAAGCCATCTTAAAGTCTATGTATTGTTAAGATTAGAGGTTTCCACGGATTGGGCGGATGGGAGGAATTGATGAAACATGAGGGCATTTTTAGGGCAATGAATCTAACCTGCTTGATTTTGTAATGGCGGACATATGACATTATCATTTTGTCAGAGACCATGGGACATGCAACACAAAGAGTGGACCCTAATATAAACCATGGATTTTAGTTAAAAATAATGTGTAAATATTAGTTAATCTGTAATAAACACACCAAAGTAATGCAGGGTGTTGATAATAGGGGAAACAGGTAGGTGGGAAGTCTATGGGAACTATCTGTATTTTTTGTTCTTCTTTTTTTTTTAAATTGTGGATCCGCTCCAAAAAATAAGGTATACTTAAAACACAAAGGAAAACAAAAAAGGTGTGTAAGTCACTTAGAGTACTGGCCGCTGTCCAGCAGTGTTGGTCTTTGAAATGAGTGAGGTGACCTCCTTACCCAGCCTCGGGTCCCGTGGGAACTCCCTGCACGCGCCTCACCATCTGGGGGCCTCAAGTGCAGGTTTAGGTCAGGGACTGCCAGAAGACAACACCCAGGAAGGAGAGGGGGACACAAGGAATCCAGAAATATGGCAGAGTCTGTCCTTCAAGAACGGCTCATTTCGTTTTTCTGAGTCACTCGCGCATGCGTCCTGGCTTGCTGTTTCTGGTTTCTTCCGGGTATGTACTTTGTCTGCGGTAGAACTTCACTGTTGAGCCTTCCAAAAGGAAATGTTCCCTGGAGCCATGCTCACTGTCGGGCTCCTCATTTCCACTCAGATCCCTGGTTTCTGTCCAGTAAAAATGGTGCCTCTAAAGGTGACCAACTCTGCTTTTGTTTGCAATGAACTATTTTATCACCCAGCAGAGGGCAAATTCCAGAAGTCACTAAGGACCACGAGGTAGGTCCCTGGTTTCAATATGGCACATTCACTCCACAGCTCAACTGTTCCTCTTTCCAAAAAACCCAGAGAGAAAGCCAAAAATATAGAAAAATAATATTTAGTGTCCTCAGCAGCCACAGAACCAAAAAGAGGGATCGGCTATCCATTTAGAGAATTCCTGTAATTTCTGTTTCTCCTTGGGAGCTGCACACAACCTGATTGTCAAGGCAGGCTCACCCAAACCAGAGGTCCCAATATCAGACTCTGGGAATAAAGTCCAGTGCAGACCCCCAGCAGACTCAGACAAAGTTGAGAGCCGCAGGACGCAGAGGGTGACCCTTCCGTCCCATGTTGCTGGTTCAGACTCGCACCTCTGGACCACAATAGCAGGTCAGGCTTCCAGGTGAGATTCACACCAAAACCTCTATTTAGGGCTCAAGTCTGTATATTTTTGTCTCTGACTGATTGCATTCTTTGATTTCTCTCAACTATCCACGTTCCCTCTAAACCGTGACCCCAGCTTGCATCACCCCATCTTGCTCAAAAATTGTACAGAAACCCCAATCTCTGTTCACATCCCTGTCCTCACTGCATACTGTTAGATGCATCTTCCACGGACTGCTGGGAAGACATAAATAGAATCCCTTGTACTGTCATCAGCATCAGCAACATTCTGAAGCTATACATAGGAGCAAGTTCTCTGCAGGTCCTTAAGTAAATGATCTACAACGCCACCAGGTAACACCAGCCACGAGTCTGCAGTCTAGGGTGGCAGAGGGTACAGTTCATCGTGTCCCAACCATGCCATCCTCTGGTGGTCTGACTTCATCCGAGAGTCCATCAAGTGCAGCTGGAGGAGGACAAACAGTCTGGCAGACCCTCATCTATGAATGTGGACTGTTACATCTACGTGCTTGTGAGAAGAAATTCATGGCCTAGAGGTTGGATTATGTTGCCTGCCCACTTGACCGCTTAGGGTTGTACCCAATGTTGAAATGGAGTGGAGATCAGCACCCAAGTCATCCTTATAGTCACCAATGCTTGAAGATATGTGACCTTGGGAAAATTATGGCAAGGACCGTGAAGGGTACACCCTTGTCATTCTTTTATGGTTTGATCAATAAAATGTGAGTGGTAATATTTACATCATGCAGTTACTCTGAATCCTAAATAAGATCCTGTGCTCACAGGATATTGCTAATAACTGATCCACCTCAAGCCCTCTATAGATGCTTGTTGACTGCACATTAAATCATACCCATTCTCTATCTTCTGAACCCAGCACTGGTGCACCCCATTTGTACATGGGGAGCCTGCCAGAGTGTCTCTTACAACTGTTAATTATTTTTACCTGCAGAAATTAATTGGCCCACACTGGGTGAGGCATGACACAGATGGGAGATATTTCCACTGGAAATTTTCATAATAATTCATTTCTGCCAATGTGGCATTGACTGGTACAAGTTGAAACTGTTCCTTTTTGCATTTCTTTGAGAATCTTACCTAGTGAAAGTTATAATTAAGAAAGTTGTGGACAGGAGATCAATGGAGAGGAGGAACAGTTGGAATTACTAATAACACCCTGTCAACAGTGTGTCTTGTGGGCATGCGTCCCATACGAAATGAGTGGAAATCTCCAAGAAGCAGCCAAACAAGTAAGGCAGCGCCTCTTGGGATGCCAGGGCAGAAGCTGAGACACGGATCACTTCCTGTAGCAGGACAGGATGCAACCTGAAAGCAGGATGCGAAGTTAGCGCCTTCCCAGTCCCCACCATTGTATTCTCGACTGACCCCCCCGAGGCCCATCCTGTTGTTCTGACTTCACAGGTATTTCCAGACCCTGGTAGACAAGTTGGTCTTGGTCACACATTTCCGGGATGGGTTAGTGGGAACTTCGTTGACTTCTTCTGAAAGTTCAGTCCTGACCAGTTTTCCCATCATGCTCTCCGCAACCCAGGAGCCCTGTGGTCTGTCATTACTCCATGTGCCAGTCTGAACACGAGAGGAGAAATGAATGTCCGCCCGCCGGAGAAGATTTCCTGTGTCTTTGTCTCTACGTCGAGAGGCCTGCACAATCTGAGGTGCACTTTAGGGTCAAAATAGGGCTCCAGATGCAGAGAAGGGCGGCAGGAGGCACCCTCAGAGGCTGTGTCCTGCCGCAGCTGGCGTGTCCCCTTGCAGGAGTTCACTTCGGGACAGCAGTCGTGAGGCCTCGTCCCTCATCGCCAGCACCAGCAGCAAGAGGATCTGCACATAGCCAGACGCTGCAGTGGAAAGCCGCTTGCCTTCCGCTGTGAGCTGGCCCCAGCACCAGTGCCATTTCTTCTGGGTCCTTTTAGTTTTCAAATTACTTCCTTTCCTTGGATTCTCTCTACTGTACATGCTCTTTCCTACATAAATTTTCTTTCATAAGCTGGTATCTGTAAAAAGACTTTCATTTAATAATTAAATTCCTCTTCTATAGTACAGTTTCCATTTGTTGCCTTGGAAATCTGACTACACTAATTCCTCTCAGAAGAAAGATAATTAGTCGTTCTGATTTTCATTTAATTATGACACATCTGAGTTTGAAAAGAGACTATACAGAGAAGAACATAATGTTTGAGGAGAGAAGCTGAACTTGAACGTTCTTATGCCTTTTCTGTCCCATAGGAAGGAAGGAGGGAGACATTAGTGTAAAATGTATCTCCTCTGTTCCAGAATAGCGTAGGTAATTGCATAAACGTGATCTCAATTTTTGGTCACAGCCTTCTGTGAAGCAGCTATTATCATTTCCATTTCTAGATGAGGAAACAGGATCACAAAAGCTAAATAAGTAGGATGCAAAGGAACCGAGATTTGAAGTCAGGTCTGTCTAACTTTCAAGCATGCTCATTCCCATTTATCTTTGTCGAAAAATATATGAATACAAGAAGCTGTGATGTTATGAAATTTTAAAAGCAAATAACACATTTCTATGAAGCATATGTGAATTATAGAGCTCTATGGGTTTAACAAAAAGTGAAAACTTTAGCCTCTGCCTTCTGGATAATATTTCTTATGGATTGTGTTCATTTTCATGCTTTCAGCAAAATGCTAGGCTTGATGATAGGTTTTATGAAACTCTATAATCACTTTAGAGGTTTGTGGTGTTGGATCTTGAGCAACTGGCTTTTTGGATGTTAACGTTAGGTAGGATGAGGACCGCAGGCTAAGCACAGGGACAGAGGCTTTTCCTGTGGGGGTGTGAAAGGGTGTGGCCCACGCTGGCTATCTGTAGGAGGTCTGCGTCCCTACATCTGTGTATTGGAGGTCTGTGTTCAGAGATGTGTCTGTGAGGTCTCTATATATGGTGCTGTCTGGAGAAAAAGTCCACTCTGACCAGAGAGTTCCAAAAGCGAAGCAGAGCCCCAGAGAATATTTGTGTTGTCAAAGAAGATAAAAATTCAACCTTTGGGAAAACTGGCTGGCAATAAGCATAACAATTACTCGTCTTCATTATG
Organism: Hystrix cristata; assembly: GCA_004026905.1. NCBI lineage: Eukaryota > Metazoa > Chordata > Mammalia > Rodentia > Hystricidae > Hystrix > Hystrix cristata. The sequence continues at coordinate 62,011 of PVJO010007144.1, read as the reverse complement.
TACCTGGAGACAGATCTCTTCCATTTTTGATTACTAATTTGCTCCACATCGCACTGCAAGTAAGAAAGGATGTTTAACTTGCCAGCGTTTGCATTTAGAAGTGTTTAACTTGAAACTCGTGCTGCTCAATCCTTCTGCTGTACAGAGCCAGGCACTCTGTCCTCGGAAGACCCATCCTGTTCCAGCAAGGGGCTGCGGTTTGCTCAGCAGCAGGAGCAGCAGATCTGCACCATCAGTGGCCTCCAGCAGCATGTGTTCGGGTCAGCAGGCCAGACTGTGCGGAGCACCCGGGAAGTGGCACAGGGTGGATGGTGGGAGCTGTTTGCGTCACCTAACTGCTGAGGGTGAAGAGAGAAGGTGTGCATATTCAGCACTTGGAAGCCAAATGCTTGCTGGTTTGGGCAGATGGGGCTTTGGCCTCATGGCGGGGAAGCTAAGCACCTTGTTGTGGGAAGCAGGGTGAATGTGCAGGTCCATCAGCGATGCAGGCACCGGGAAGAGCAGGCTTGCATGAGGTGGGGCATCAGGGCTCCCATGGAGATGGCCTCAGGCTGCTGCGGAGGGTGCTGCCATGAAGTTGGCTTCTCTGTAAGCTTCTGCAAAGTCTCCATAAACTCCAGGGAGCTCTGGCAGTTAGCAAACCCGGAAAGGACGAACAGATCCTGTCTGTGGCATCTTTCTCCCGGCCCTCCACAAGGAGCCTGCGTCCCCCGGAATCTGCCTCCCGCCCCAGCCTCCATCTGTCTCATTGTTGCCTGGTCATCTTCCTATCTTGCTCCTGGAGCCTTTCATCTGACGCTGGGTTTTCTGCCCTTTTTATTTTGTCCCATCTGTCTCTTGTCTGCTGCCAGTGGATTTTTTAGCCTCTGGACAGAAGCCTATTTCTCTGCTCTCAGTGACCACAGACAGGCCTGCGATTCAGTGTGGAAGAGGTTGAGTTGTTTTGTTTCTGTTTTTGGTTCTGCTGAGGGAACAACAATGTGTGTATGCATAAGTAAATTATTTTCTACAAGATTCTGCAATTAGAAACCAGATGCAGGGGTAATCCCTAGATTAGGAATAAGCATAAATGTTCCTTGGGGCCCAGGGTTGGCATTTCCCAGGTGTGGAGAGTTCCACCTTGGAGGGTCAGTGACTGGGCACTAATTATAGTCCCAGCGTTTCCCTGGTGATGGCTGAGCACACGTTACTCTTCTGTTCTGGCTGCTTGTTGTGGGTTGGATCAGAAATGTCCCCCAAAATCGTGCATAGGGGTGCACATCTCTAATCCTAGTACTCTGGAAGGCTGAGGCAGGAGGATAGCAAATTGGAGCTCAGCTTGAGCATTTAAAGACTTAGTGAGACCTTGTCTCGAAATAAAAATTAAGAAAAAAGGGCTGGGTAGTAGATCAGTACTGAGGTCCTGTATTCAATTTCAAGTACCAATAAATAAGTAAATAAATAAAATAAATTTAAACTCCGTTAAAAGGCTCATGTGTTCAGAGGAGGGCTTTTGGAAGGTGGTTAGATCATGGGGTGCTGACAAAGATCACCAGAGCACACTGCCCCTTGGTCCAGTGTCCTCTGTAGGGGAGCCAACCAGGATACCCGAGTCTCCCCTTCTGCCAATACCCAGCACGCAGAGGCGGGTTGGGTGCAAAGTCTGTGTGTGAATTAAATGCGTGACTTTGTAGGCCATCACTTTTCATCTCATCTTTTTTATTTTTTGGGTAATATTTATATTATTTCCTTAGTATTGTCTTTATTTGAAATACTGCAATTTTAAAATTTTGTGTATTTACTTGATGTTTATCAGAATAGTTTTGCAATTCTAATTACACCGCTCACGGGAATCACGTCTCAGTGAGTTCTCAGGCAGACTTCACCATAGTCAGGTTTGGACTACCTGATCAACTCACATGCAGACTCTGGTGCGTCTCTTTCCTTGAGAGTGTGCTTCATGGCCTCCATCTCTGTCCTGTGCGATGCTGGCTTCCTGCGTTCTGTTGCCATCCTATTTAATTTAGGGCCAGTGACACAAACACAAATTCTGCCCCAAACACAAATTTCATTCCAAGTCACTATCTCCAGGAAGCTAGATACTCTTAGAATAACTGACATCTCATTTAATTCAGAGTAAATGTACCAGGTTGTGAGATAATGGACCCTAAAGGCAAGAGAAACATCTTAACGTGAGAGGACGCCAAGAGACACATTGTCTGCCAAACGGGGATGCTAAGTATGTGAGGAATGGTCTCCGTGATGGTTAAACCTAGCTGGCAACTTGATTGTCTTGGGAGCCACCTAGAGGATTAGGAGAGCACACGGCTGGCTGTGTCTGGGTGGGTCATGGAGGTGTGACCTTGGGCACTCTATCTGGTCCCTCGCCCTTCCTCTCTGACACTGTCCCCTGCTCTGCTTCCTGGCTGTCATGTTCTTTCCTCCACCACACCCTTCTGCCATGATGTTTGTGCCTTGCAGCCAGTTTACCATGCACTGAACCTTCTGAAGTGTGAGCCACATTAAAACTCTCCTCAGAGCTGCGGGCGTCAGTATTTGCTCCCCAAAGGGGAGCACTGACCAATACAGCAAGGATGATAGACGTGTGGATGATGGAAAGAATTACCTGAATTCAGATTACTGCACAGAAGAAACCCCTTTCTCTGAATTCCCGTCAAAGACTCAAAAATAACACTCTGAAGCTTCACCCACGTGAAGCCTCGCTGTCTCAGCAGAGCCCTGAAGCCAGCAGTGTATAAAACCGTCCTCAGTACTGCTGCATGGACCCCTCAGGGCTCCCAGGCCCTCTGGGGAAACTGATGAGTTGTTGGGTGGGGAGGTCCCACCCCAGGCAAAGGCAGGAGGCTGACACTGGAAAAATGCACCTGGTGACTCTGTCACAGTCTGAACTTCCTTTTCAGATTTTCTGGATTGGTTCCTAAATTAACAACCAAAGCGTTACTTTCCTCATTCCCCTTTGGCTGAAGGCATCCAGTCTTCTTGTATCTATTTATAACAATATAAAATCCATTTGTGAGTGAGACTAATAAGACACAATGAATCAAAGTCATGTCTCAGGACTGTGGGGCATATTAATTTGAGTCTATGGATTTTAACTTGGCAGTTCCTATGAACACTGATGGGATTTGTAGGTTAAAATGTGATGAAATGAACAAAGACCTTGCATCAGAAGGGGCACAAACAATTCATTTCAGAAAAAAATCCATGATAATGCACATCATATGCAAATATTGAAATAAGATGATCACATCTAGAAGAGAATTTCTGCTATTCAAGAATATGCTCATGAAAATCAGACTGCATATTGGACCACAACTCCTCATGAACCACGCAAATGTGGAAAGGTGAACCTTGGGTCTGTTATCCGTGGTTATTGTTAAGGGGAATCTCTTTGGTCCCCAGCGTAGCTCATTAACAACAGCATCTGTTATTCCTGTATTACCAAAATGAATGTTTATTTTTAGAAGATGATACTCTAAGCAAAACAATACTAAAATATTTAAAAATTTGTCAGCAAACTAAATCATCTCCAGACAAATCAGCCACTGACAAAAATTTTCTTGGTGCTATATCAATAAGGATCGCTTGTACAGTTAAGGGCCATGCAAACACAGCTTCTTAAAATATACTTTTGTGTGAGTGTCTATCTTACACTATTTTTCAAAACATAATTGGTCTTTAAGAATTAGGCTTCCTAGGACTTGATGGATAGGTATATATACACATAGAGACATGTATGAAGTATGACCAAAATCTACGTGAATGTTTAAACTAAATGTTTATTCCAGTGAAAGTCACATCGCCGTTCATCCCCATCAAAATTCCTCTCCTCATTTCCAAAACAATTATCCCATCATTCCTGGTGCTTTCTGAAGAAGTTCTGCATCCTTCCAGCTGGTCACTTTCGCATCTGTGCTACAGACCTTTCGTTTCCTCCTTTCTGGGATTATCATGGATGTTTAATAATTTAGCACATGTTGTCACGGTCCACAGATACTCATCACTCCTTGCTAGTTTCTTTACTTCTGTATGAACTGTTCATTTAGATTAAACACAGAGAAACAATCCTCTGATTTTTCAAGTACTACTTTAAATATACATTGTGTGGGCAAATTTTCCAGATGACTGCAAAAGCCAGTTTTCATTCAGCCATGATTATAAACATTCTTTAAGATGAAGGCATCATCTGTGCAGATGGCAGATAAATTAATGATAATCTGACATTACTGTTGTTTTTAACAGCATATGTTGCTTCATTGCAGAAACTTCATATAGAGGCAATTGTTAGAAATGGTTTTATTTTGAGACTGACTTTAATTTGAACCATTCTCTTGTGCAAATATTACCTGACATATTTTGCCTTAAAATATCCATGGAGGCAGGAATAAATCATCTATTTATCTACTTTTCTGCTTTAGATCTGGGAATGGGGCAGAGTGACTCTAGAGACACCAATACAGTTGATTATTAAGTTTCATTTTGATTTTTGGGTTTTTTTTGTTTGTTTGTTTGTTTTCCGGTGCTGGGGATCGAACTCATGCCCTTTTAAGTTTCATTTTGAAAAAAGCCAGCTTCTTGAGCACACATCCTGACTTTTCAATTTACTAGATTGGTGACATTGAACAAAGTTGCTTAACTCCTCTTTCTTCAGTTTCTTCATCCATGAAATGGAAGAAAGAATATTACACTCCCTGATAAAACGCAAACCCTGACACCCGCGGCTGGCACGGCAGATGCTCTGTTTTCCCTGAAGTTTAATACAAAGAAAAGCCCTCAGACTCCACCAGGGCATGTGTAGCCTATTTTAAAGTAAACTTTAAATCGTCATGGTCAGTCATTTCTTTCTTTCCAAAGTAAGAATAATTATAATGTATTAAAATGGTAATTTATATTTATTTCAGAAATTGTTAATTTTACCAAAAATATAAGGAATAGAGAAATTCCTGATAAATTCCATCACTTGGAAACAACTGTTAGCTTCCTTGCCAGGCTTTTTATATGTGCATGTGTCAAAACACTCTTTCAAATAAATGAGACCAATCATGAATATTTAATTATTTACTGATTTTAAGTGTTTAAGGTTATTTACTACTATAATAGTTATGTGTCCCTAATGAGTTAAAGGGTGATACTCTGTACTGGATTTCATTCTAAAGAGAAATGTATACAAGTTCACTCGAATCATTTACTGTGCAGTGACCAGTATTCGGTGAGTATTAGAGTATGTTTGGAGCCGAAGTTCAGAAAATGAGGGAGATGTAGCGGTGTCAGGAGTCAGAGAGAGGACAATTTTCAAAAACAGAAGAGGACCGCAGCAGGCAAACGGAACTGGATGCGGGGAGGAGGACGGTGGGCGAGGCCTGGGCCTTGAAGGGCTCCACCTCCCAGCCAGAGCTTGGATGTCCTCGGATGCCTCACGGGCAGTGATGACAGGCAGGGAGGTCAAGTCAACAGAATTTTCCTTTGCGGAGTAAACAGAGAAGAAAGTTGGCGACGAGTCATTGGTTTCTAGCTGTGAGAACAGAGACAACAGCAAATTGAGTCTGAAACAACCCAGTTCAATTAAGAGCGTACCGGATACACTGAGATTGAATACACTGAGAATGTGGCAGAATATCTACATCTCTATTTTCTGGTGGCGACTTTTGGAATGGAGTGCTGGGAGAAACCCACATAATCGTGCTGTAATGTGTGTGCTCTGGCGACCAGGCGCTCACAGGAGAAATGGGCAGGAAAGGGGAGGGATGGGGCTGTGCAACGCAGTTTATAAATATATCACTCTGTGCACTACAGGGAGAATAATAATTTCAGCTTTGTCTCTACTGTGTAGAGCTGCAGTCTCACAAAGCTGTCAGGGATTCCACAGAATTTTGAATAAAATGATAGTGCGTCTTTTTAAAAGGAGAAGTTTACACAACCACATTTATCTCTCTTTTTTATTGTTATTGTCTACATAAGAAAAATTAAGAGAAAAAATGAATAACTGGGAAGAAGAAAGACAGTGAGTCCAGAGAGATTAAAAATTAAAAGAATGCTTTTTTTTTTTCCCTTGGTACAAGTAAATGGATGAAGATTCAGCTTGTACCTAAAAGCTTTTTTGCTTTAGTCGGTCTTCATTACTGCTGGGAAAACATATTCCATCCTTATTTGATCTTCTTTCCCTGTTAAATTTCCACTGGCCTCTACTAATTTTTTTTTTGCATACCTAAGTGGTTTTAGCATCTTCACACAATTGTGCAACAGTGAACACAATCAATTTTAGAAAATTTTTCATCATCTGCCAAGGAAACCCATACGATTTATCCACCATTACCCAATCTCACTATCTCTCTGACCCTAGGCCACCACCAAAATATTTTCCATCTCAAAAATTGCCTATTCTGGGCATTTTATAAAAATGAAATCATATGACATGCGGTCTTTTGTAGCTGTCTTCTTGAAAACAGAGCAATGCTATCAAGGTTTACCACCTAGTGGTACACATCGGTACTTCACCCTCTATCCGTTTGTGTGACGATGGCCATAGAATTGTCCCATTTTGCTCTTACGAGTGCTGGTGCCAAAAACATCCATGTGCACATTTTTGTGTGGACATGTTTTTATTTATCTTGAATCTATGACTCAGTGATGGAATGTTGGTCATATGGTAACTCTATTTTGAATAATCTGAGGACATGTCAGACTATTCACGAATTGTCAGACTATTCACGAAGCACATGCACCATTTTAGTGTCGGTAGCAGCGCAGGAGTATTCCAATTGCTCAGCATCCTCACCAGTAATCCTTACTGTCAGACGTTTTTTATCCTAGTCCTGCTAGTGGGTGTGAAGTACTACCACACAAGGATTTGGGTTTGTATTCTGTTGATGACTAACGATGTTGAGTGTTTTTTTCTTATGGTTAAATTTGTTTGCTTATCATCTTTGGAGAACTATTTAGATTCTTTATACATTTTAGAAATTGGGTTATTTTTCTGTATATTATTGGATTGTAAGAATTACATATTCTAAGTGCAGGCTCTTTAAGAGATAAATGATTTTCGAACATTTTGTCTCATTTTACAATCTATCTTCTCACTTCCCCAATGAAGTTCTTTGAAGAAAAAAAATTTTAACTTTGAGAAAGTGAAATTTACCTAAATTTTTGGTTGTTTATATTTTTGGTGTCCCATCTAAGAAACAAATGCTAGATCTATCATCATGATTTACGCTTAAATTTCATTCTAAATATTGTATAGGTTTAACTCTTGTATTTAAATCTATGAGTTAATTTTTAAATATATTTTGAAGCAGGAGTTAATCTTCAGTCTCCTGTCTATGTCTACCCAGCTGCCCTTGTACTAACAAGAAAGACTTTTTTGTCCATCGAATAGTCTTGAAATCCTTGTTGAAAATCAGGGGATCACAAATACATAGGTTTATTTCTGTAATCTCCATTCTGTATCTTTGATCTTTATGATATATCTTTCCCTATGCCAGTGCCACACTATCTTTGTTCCTGTTGCTTTATAGTAAGATTTGAAATCATAAAGTATGAGTCTTGAATTTTTTTCTTTTTCTGATTGTTTTAGTTATTATAGGTCCTGTTCAATTAGATATGAGATTTTGAACCAGCTTGTCAAGTTCTACAAAGAAGCCAGTTGAGATTTTGATAGAATCAATACATCAGAATTGTGAAGTATTAATATCTTAATATTAAATCCACTGTATTATGAACATGGATGGTTTCTTGTATATTGAGAACTCTTAAATTTATTTTAACACTATTTTGTAGTTTTTAGAGTATAAGTCTTGCACTTCCTTTGGTAAGTTGATTCATCAGTTTTTTTATTCTTTTTGGTGCTTTTGTAATTAGAATTATTTTCTTAGTTTTATTTACTGATTGTTTATTGCAGGTTGCTGTGGTCTTCATGTTTGTACCCTTCCAAAATTCACATGTTGACATCTGAATATCAAGATGATGGCATTAGGGGTTGGGCATTGGGAGGTAATTAGTTCTCCAGGCTCTGCTCACAGGCATGCCCTTCCACCTTGCCCCTTCCACCTCACCGAGACACCAGTGCCAGCTGCCTCTGTGTTGGCGCGTACCAACCTGACGCCCACTCTCACACCGTGCAGTGAACAGCACAGTTGGATTGTTTCTACCACCTTGAGGCGGCAGGAATTGCAACACTGTGGACAAGCTTCTGTCTTGGTGGTTGGTGGTCAACAGGCCGAGAGGGGGATGCTTCTGTGCCTGGTCTTCAGCCGAGGTCATTAGAAATGTCTTCGCACTGGAGACTGGTCCCTCTCAAACCTTTGCCAGTCTCCTTGCCCTCAACAAAGCAGATCTTTTAAGAGTTTCCTCTGCTTTGGTATTATTTGAGATCATAGTTAGGGTGGAATGGATGTTTCTGACTGGCAAGCCATGTACATCAGCCATTTTTTACTTAATCATCCCTACTCACTTCTAATTTTATTTCAATTTTAACTGATCAATGTGGCCTCTTACTGGAACAATTAGCAATGGATTTGTATACTTAGAAATGATTATGGACAAATCAACAAGAGATTGAATGAAGTATGAGAGACAATACCACAATCAAAAGGTACAGTTGACACAATAGGTTTGAAGCTTCTGTCGTATATGCTGAACAGAACATCACTATCCAGTGCGTGGATGGACAATTGATTATTGATTTGGGATCCTTCAGCCTTGCCAAGCTCATCTTGTATTAGTTCCAGTGACTTTTTAAGTAGATTTTTAAAGAATTTTCTATGTGCAATAAAATATAGTGGTGGATCGAGATAGTTTTTCTTCTATTCCTATTTAGATGTTTTTATTATATTTTCTTTACTAGTTGTCTTTTCTATCATCTGGAATATAATTTAGAGACGGTAAAAGTGGACATACTTTCTTGTTCCTGATCTTACAATTCCAGTTTTAGAATTTAGTCAGTCACTGACCATTCTGTAGCATGCTGGAATTTTGATTTTTGTTCCTTATTGGGTTAAGTAAGTTCTTTTCTCTTTCTAGCTTAGTTAGTGTTGCTTATTATTAAAGAACATTGAATTTGTCAAGTGATTTTTTTACATCTACTGAGATGTTTGTGGTTTGTGTATTTTATTCTACTGATATGGTTTATGTATAGCATTAACTGGTTTTGGGATACTAAACCAACTGCGCATTCTTGGGGTAAATTTCAGTTATTCTTGGCATAACTTGGTATAATCCTTTTTACATGTTGATGGCTTTTAGTTTTTTTAGTATTTTGTTATTGATCTCTAGTTTTCTTTTCTTTTGATTTCTTTTTCTGGTTTTGGTATAAAGGTAATACTGGCTTCATAGAATGTGATAATAAGGGTTTCCATCTGCTTCTATTTTTTCTTTTCCATATTTTGAGAGCTTTGAGGAATTGATTCTTCTTTAAATGTCTGTTAGAATTCACTGTCAAAGCCAGGTGAACCCAGGCTTATGTAGAAGTAGCTTTTTAATTACTCACTTATCCTCTACTTGTTAGGCCCCCAGAGAATTTCTAATTTTTCTCGAATTAGTTTTAGTAGTTTGTATCTTTCAAGGTATTTTTCTGCTCCATCTAGGGGTAATCTGACTTAGTAGCATACAGTTTTTCATACTTTTTAAGTAATCTTACTACTTCAAATGTGGTAGTAATGCCTCCAGCTGCACAAGACTGTATATGTAAGGCTATTGCACAGTTCTCTGGGACTGCTTATTTTTTCCACCCATTTAGTCTTCCTTTTTCTCTGGATTAAATAGTTTCTATTATTCTATCTGGAAGGTTGATCATTTTTCTTCTTCGAGTTTGTCTACTATCCAACCACTCAACGGAATTGCTCATTATAGTTACTATACTTCTCTAACCCAGAACTTCTGGCTGATTTCATTTTTATAATTCACCTTTATTGATTATAGACACTTTAGTGAGACACTGACATTACACCTTGCTTTACCTATTTAATTTATGGTTTCCTTTATTTCTTCGAACATACACAACTTACTTTATTTAATTTGTGGTCTTACGTTCTCCTTTATTCGTTTGAAAACACACACACAGCTACTCTGAAATTGTTAACACAATTTTACTTACTCTTATAGTCAAATTCTGTTGTATTTTTTATTCTGTGTATATACATTCCATTTCTTTTCATATTTCATAATTTATTATGAGAAATTGGACACGTTAAGCAGTATATTATAACAGCTCTTGATACTGGCCTGGCCTCTGAGCACACTGTTACCGTCATATTTTGTTCATTTGTTTGTTGCCTGGCTGAGCCATTCTTGTGACATCCTCCTGCCCTCTATGTGATGGCTCTGACCTGGCTTTTCAGAGGACTCTGTACTTTCACTCCTACAGGACAATGGCCTTGTCAGGCTTCTCTCAGTCTTTTTCCACACCATATCCAGTTGTGGAGCTCACTAATTTCTGGCTGATTATTATTTTCAGCACATGTAACTCCACAGTGTCCGATAGCTCTTAGGATCCCTTGTAGGGATAGTTTGGAAGTCAGTACTGCGGTTTGTTCTGACCAGGGTAGGCTACTCTTTGATGCCTCTTTTCCTGGCTCTCCCACATTTGTAGCCTTCCTGTCCGCCCTTGGAGGAACCCCTGAGCCATGCTCTCCTTTGGGCTGAGGAGTGGTACAATGGTGTGCTCCTTTCTCAGTGACCCTCTGCTTTGAGATCTGCGGGCTCAGCCTGGTATCTGTAGCCTCTGGTCTTCCCAGGTTGACTCTTCTGTGAGGCAACCACTGTCTGAAGACAGGCTGAGGCTGCAGGGAAGCCTGGCATTCCCAGTCAGTCTCCAGGCCTGAGGGAGATCCCACGTGCACTGGGGGAGCAGAGCAGGAGAAGGAATTTGTATTTTGGCCAAAGTGGCCAAGGACCCAGTCTGTGCCATGAGTAGCTGGCGGCAGGAGGACTCCACTCGTGCCCTTCCCTTCCTGGGCAATGTCGCAGCCCTGGGGGCACATCTGGGAGATGAGAGCCAGCAGTTTTTGGCTGAGCCAGTCTGGTGTAGAGTTTCTTACACAAGGACAAAAAAGGGATGAAAGTCACAAGGTTTCATCATGTTCTTAGTGAATTTCTTGGAAAAATCATTTATTTGTTGCATACCCTCCAGACTGTTTTGACTGTGGGTTGTATTTCCTATAAATTTTACTGAGAAATCGGTCTGCTAAGATTCTTATTTTGTCATTATAGAAGTTCAACACTCCAATTCTTTTACTTTCCTAAAGATTGCCATATAATTTTTGCCTTTACTTCAACTGCATCTGGCATGACTGATTCTGCCCTGGATTGAGATATCCCTGGAACCTTTGTCACTGGGTGATTTGGGTTTACGTGGCTGGTGTATTCATTATGCATTCTGAGGTCCTAAAATGCCGTGGGCTTGGTGGCTGAAGACGGCATATATTTATGATTGCAAGGTTTCTGGATTTCAGCGTCTGGGCCTGAGTTAGACAGGGCTTCTGCTTAGTATCTCCTACAGGATGCAAGGACATGTTGAACAGGCCTCGGTTCATCCAAAGTGCAGCTGGCCAGTGATCCATCCTGAGTTGATGTAGAGCTGACTGTTGATGGCTCCTCATCTGTTGTGTGCCCAAGCTTGAGTTTCTTCCTATCTTTTGTCTGGGGCCACTTTGTGTTACTGTGTGGTCCCCTCCATAGGAGATTTTTCAACAGGGCAACTTGCATCTTAAAAATAAGCAAGAAACGAAGGGTTCAGTGGTAAGACAGGTCACAATATTGCACAGGCAGCCAAATTCTACTCATGAGAAGCAACTGCTCAGTCTTAATGGCACTCAAAAAACATAGGAATTAAGACTGTGAATTCAGAGACAGAGATGTTGAGTCAAGCAAGAGTGACCCAAGTGAGGGGGCACAAGTGAGGCACAAGTGAGGGGGGATTCTCTCCCTTCCAGGATGCCAAAGAGCACAATGCTCCCAGAGATAGGAGCCCTCAAAGAGCCTATCAAAGTCTATTTTCGTTCTTTTCACACTATTTGCATGTGTCTTTCTCCGGCTCCTGCATAGGCTCTTCTGTCCCGTGTCTTACATGTATAGATTTTCACCAGGATTTTGTCTAGATCCCTCCATCATTCTCAGTTATAGCAAACCTTTGTGCACCTCTAAAGCGGCACCTTCAAAAATGAGCACAAATATCTGAGGAAAAATGTATTTTCACTTTCTTGATAAGCAGACAACCCAGTGAGCTACCTAGTTATTGCCATATTGTCTTCTCATAGCTTCCTGTGTTGTGTGTGTGTGTGTTGTATATATACTCCTTCTAAGGATTTGTAGATGGATATGCATCGTTATATCACACTTGTGATACAACTTCTGAAATCGTCTATCTGACCACCGAGTGACTTCATTATCTTGGAGAGCAACCGAAGCCTGCCTGTGCATTGACAGTTTTCCTTTCCAAAATCAGCTCCCCACCCAACCATCCACTTTCACAACTCACTCTGATTTTTCTAATCTGTGTATGGTTTCATCAGCACACTATACTAGTTATGCATTAATAGCATGCAATATTACTTCTTATTTTATTGTTAGATAAGGATCCTAGTAATCAGAGACAACATAAAACAAGAAAGACTAGAAATACCATGGGCACATTTTAAAGAGCAATAATAATGTGAATCATGTAACCACTACTAAGATAAAAAAAAAAATAGGATTTTGTCACTACAAGTACAACCCTGGTATGTTCTTCCCACGCTCTCCCTTGAGCTATTTTTGACATTTGTAATAGTATTCCCTTGTCTTTTGTAAATATGATTTTATCATCAATGCATGAATATTTAAAGAATGAGATGTTTGATTTTGCCTGGTTTTGAAATTCATAAGAATTGAATCATACTGTAGAGTCTCTTCTGTGACCTGCTTGTTTTGTTCAAAATTATACATCTAAGATTTATCTATGCTGATGCCCGTGGCTATATTACCATTTTTTTTTTTTGCTTTGCAACATTTTATTGTAAATATGATGCAATTTAGCTAATCTATTGTTGATGGAGATTTAAGTTGTTTCCAAGGTTTGGCTGCTACGAGAAAGGATGCCGTTTTGATACATTCTTGTACAGGTCATCCAGGAGCGTTGCTTTAACATCTACACCTGAAGATAAATTAAATATGTGTAGATGTCAACTTCTGCCAAAAATGGCATACAGAATTGTTATTGTTTGAATGTTTGTCCCCTCCCAAATGCATGTTGGGATGTAGCAGTCATTGTGACACTGTAACACTGTTAAGAGCAGGGCTTTGAGAGGCGATTAGGGATAGGAGGTCATGAATGAATTATTACCATCATTGTGCACTTGAGTTCAGTACTGCAGTAGTGAGCTCCTCAGCTGATTCCAAGGCAGGAGCATCATGGTAGAATGGCACAGTGGAGCACAATTGCTTAGTTCATGGTGGCCGGGAAACAGCAGGGGAACAGTGTGGGAGAGGAGTGGGCTAGAAAGCATACATAGTACCTGAGTCATACCTCCATGACCTACCAGACACACCCGGATGTGTGCTTTGTTAATCCATGAGAGGTTTCTTAATCCAATGGAGTTGACAAGTCAGGGTTAATGATCACAAGTGCCCTTGTGTTAGTTTATCACCTCAGTTTCACCGCATATGCTTTGCTATCCCCAGACTTATTTTTCAGCATTTCTCTGTTCTTTTCTTGCCATTAACACTCACCTGTCTGTTTCCATTTTTTAATTCATGATCTCGCCAATCTGTGGTCATATCTCCAAATTTTTATGATAACTTCCATAGGGCCTTATATTCCTTAACTGTCATTTCATAGTGTTTTGCACGTGTAAAATTGTAAAATTTATGCATGGAAGGGTTCCTTTCATTTTTTGTGACCACTATCGATGAGATTTAGGTAGGGAGGGAACTTATTTGATGTTCACTTTAAAACATTCCCCTGGCTGGTGTTTACAGTAGACTGGAGTTAGGGTGTAGGTGTGGGAGTGGGAAGGCGAGCGAGGGAATTGTTACAGAACTCTGCAAAAGACAGCGTACTGACATTTCTGCGGAGCACAGAGGTGGTGAGAGAGACCAACTCACTTCAGAACAGTTTGAGGCTTGAAAATAGTTTCAACAGATGAAGATCTTGGGAATGGTCATGTTAATTTTTACGACAAGAACAAAAACAATAACAAACTGAACAAAATGAAAGTTGAATTATTTTCTTGGGCCCATAAGAGTACTGAAGTTACAGAGAAAATACTCCGAAATTTCAGGGGACAGGTAAATCTAAACCATCACAGCTGAGAGGTGCTTACCTGGATTCACACACTTACAACAATGAATTAAGTGGGAATTCGGTGAATACCAGGAGACTGAGTGCAGACAGACATGAGGAAGAGGCTCCTGGGGGGTCACACTGTCTGGTTTTAACCTCCAGGAGCCCCACTAGGTTCCCGTAAGTAGCCACATGTAGCATTGGCAGGAAGAAACTAAAAGTACTTCATGTACTATCCCCACAACCTTCTCTCCAGCAGAAGTCTGGACAGCAGAGAGAAGGACTTTTCCAGAAGTCCATCCAACCTGAAGTGGGAACATGTCTCCTACTCTAGCCCCATCTATTTTCTTGTCTCATCTAAGAAGTTAAAACAAAACAAAACAAACAAAAACAAAACACCTGTAGAAGCTGGAGCACAGAGTTACTGACTTCTAACAATGGGGAGCAGTCTTAAGGTTAGAGAATGTTTCTCCTCACCCACTGCTTGCCACCATCCCGACAAAGCTCCTGTGTAGCAGAGGATGGCAGCTGAAAGGGCCCAGGCAACAGATGCTGCTGGGGAGTTCTGCAAAGCTGACACGAGGGATGCTCACTGAGCTCCAAATAAATGATAACAGAAAACACAGAAGGAGGAGGAAAACCATAACCCAAAACTACGAAGCAAACACTGGAAACAGACTTGGACACAATGCTGCTGTTAGAGTCATTGGACTGGGAGTTAAGATGACTATTACTACTATGTTAAGGGCTCTACTGTATAATGTAGATAGCATGAAAGAATGCACAGGTCATGTGAGGGGAGAGATGGAAATTCAAAGAAAGACTTGGAGGGAACTACTAAGAAACCGAAAAATGGTAACAGAAAGGGAGGTTGTCATCGGTGAGTGAATCGGTAGACTGGCTGCACATGGAATCACAAAAGGTAAAGAGCGCAAAAAGCCATGCAGCAGTTTAATAATGTGCAACGTACGGTATTGGAGTGGCAGAGGAGAGTTAGAGAGAGAAGAGATAAGGAAGTCGGAAGTAATAAGGGCCAAGAACTTTCCATTGCTAATGATAGACAATAAGCACAGACCCAGGAAGCTCAGAGAACAGCCATGATACTTAGACACCAAAAACTCTACACTGAGATTTATCGTAGTCAATGTGAAAATCAGGCGAAATATTGCAAAAAAGAAGGAAGGGAAGAACACATTGTATCAAGAGCAAGGGTAAGAATCACTATGCACTTAGCAGAAATCACATAAGCAAGAAGACAGTGGAGTGAAATTTTAAAATGGAATAAAAATCTACCATCAAACTAGAATGCTCTGTCTAATGAAATCAGCCTTCAAAGTGAAGGGAAAATGAAGAATTCCTCAAATAAGCCTGGACAGAGTTCATCACCAACTAAGCTGATCTACAACAAAAGTTAAAAGAAATTTTTCAGCGAGATGAAAATCTTCTATGGCTCATGAATTTGAACTACAAAAGGAAAAGAAAAGCACAGAGAAAAAAATGAATGATAGCGAAATTAAATCTTTAGTTTTCTGGTTCTTACTTGGTTTTATATCAATTAAAATAAAGTTTAGCCAGGTGTGGTGCTGCACACCTGTAACCCCACCACTCTAGGAGGCTGGGACAGGAAGGTCACAATGTTGAGCCCAACTTGGAGAACTTAGTGACTTAGTGAGACCCTTGCTCAAAATTTAAAAAGAGCGGGGCTGGAGGTGTAGCTCAGTGCGGAGGCCTTTGGTTCAATTCCCAGTCATGCAAAACAAACAGACAAACAAATAAATGTAAAGCAATAGTAATAAGAATAGGCTGATTGCTGATAGCACATAGAGAAGTGAAGTGGATGACAGGTATCCTAAGGGGAGAAGGCAATCACGAATGCTGCCCAATAAGGAAAGAGCAGGAGAGGGGATGTGGAGCTCTATTATTTGAATGAGGGATTATATTAGTTAAAATGTATCTTTTAAACTCTCAGGAAACCATTAAAAATTGAAATAAATCATTATTAGTATCCCAAGAGGAGATAATATGGAATCCTGTCAATGATTCAATTACAAGTAGAAAGAGCAGAGCAAAGAAAGTAGGGAAAAGAAACAAACAGTAAGAATGATGAATAGAAAAGGTTGGCAATAAATACTGACCCACCTATATAAACAGTTTATATGTGACTGTTCTAAATACACAAATGAAAAGAAATGATGGATCCAGAATCAAGTGCTGTTTAACATCGTGATATGTTCAGAACGGTGTCTTTAGGTGATTTCTGCCTTGTGCAAACATCACAGCGTGTGCTCATTAAAACCGAGGTGGCTCTGCGGCCATCAGGTATCAGAATTTACTGGGGCCGCTGTCGTGTGTGTGGTCTGTGGTGGGCAAACGCGTCTAGATGTGATCTTTGTTCCTTCGTGTTGTCTGCACCCAACCAGCTTGGAATGTAAAGACTCATACAGGTTAGGTGTAAAGTGGAAGAGGAGTTTATATGCTGACAAGATAAATCACAGAAAGCTGGAGTAGTTACATGCATTTCAAACAAAGCACATTTCAGCAGAATGAAAATGATCAGGGATAAAGGGCCATTTTGTAATGATTCAGGGACCAATTCTCTAAGACAGATCAATCCTACGTGTGCACTAACCTAACAACAGAACACAAAGCAATAACGAATAGAATTACAAGTAAAGAGAGGCAAACCCAATACCAGTTGGAAACTTCCACACTTTTTTCAGTAATTGATAAATCAAGCAGAAAGAAAATCCATAAGAATACAGTTGACTCAAACAGCATATCAATTGAATAGATCTAATTGATATTTATAGAGTACTTCAGTGAACCACAGCACAATATGTACTTATAAGGTTTGCAGGAATTAGCCAACAGGGCAGACTAAATTTTGATCCACAAAACATATTCTAACAAATTCTAAGAAAAAGACCATCATAGAAAATAGATTTTCAGCTAACAATGTAATGAAACTTAGAAATCAATAATATCACAATGAAATCAATAATAATAGCAAAATTTTCTAATAGATTTTAACAACAGACCTTTTAGATAACATATGAGTAAAAGAAGTCTCAAGAAAAATTTAAAAATATAACTAAAAGAAAATACAAGTTAACTGGAATTTGTGAGCTAGAATGAAAGCCATGATTAGGGGAAATTGATAGCATTAAATATATATGTTAGAAGAAAATAAATTTCTAACATTGATAACCTAAATTTTTACCTCGTGAAATACAGAAATAAGAACAATTTAAAATAAAACAAGGAAAAGAGAAGAAGTATATGGAGAAAAAAATGAATGGAATTACAAACAGGAGAATAGTATAGAAAGTCAATAAGCCTAACAACTGGTTCCTTGGAAAGATAAATAAAATTGACAAATTTATAGCCAAGCTAAGAAAAAGCAGAGAAGACACAAATTACTAATATTAGAAATAAAAGAAAGGTCTTCACCCTCAAGCCTATGAGAATTGTAAAGATAATAGTGGAATTCTATGAAGAACTCCATTCGGACAAATCAGATAGCTTAGGTGAGATAGACCAATTCCCAACATATACAGATTTCTAAAAATCACACAAGGAGAAATAGATAATCAGAATAGTGCTGTATCTATTAAATAATTTAAGTCAGGTTTCTTTTTGAAAGAACTTTTTTGTTTATGTATTGTATTACTTTGAAGATAATGATACACCATATAATAACTATTGTTATTCTCTTATCATTTTGATATGAAAATCTGTTTAACTTTTTCATAAAAGAAAAAGAAAAAACATGAAACTGTAAAAAAGTGAATTATTAGCCTCCTAAAAAATGGCTAAATCAAAATGTCTCCATAGGTCAATTCCACCAAATATTTAAGGGGGGAATAACAAAAATATGTCCCCAATCTTTTCTAAAACCAAACATAAATATATAAGCAGAGGAAATATTTCCTACTTCATTCCAGGAGGCCATTAATATTGAAACCATGTAAAGACATTACAATAAAGGAAAACTATAGATGAATAACTCTAATGAATATCCTCTGTAAAATATTAGCTAATCAAATCAAACAATGTATGAAAAGAATTAAAAGTCATGACCAAGTCGGGAGGGTTTATTCCAGTTCTCTGAGCCTAGTTCAACACCAGGAATCTCATCAGTGACAACAACCACATCAGCAGACCAGGAAGAAAAGGATCGTTCCGCAGGATCATTCTGACAGATGCAGGATAAGGATTTAGCAAATCCCAAACTCATTCATGATTAAAAAAAAAAAAGAAAACCTGAAGTAAAATGAGAACTGAGAAGAAAGCTCCCGAACTTCATAAAGAATATGGTGTCTCTAAAACACACGCAGCTACCATCTTCCTATATGGTGATAAACATGATACTTTCCCACCAAAGTAAGGAGCAAGGCAAGGATGTTCCTTCTCTTATTTGGCATCATACTGGATGTCCTAGCTAGAGCAAGAAGATAAGGCAAGGAAACAACTGATACAGATTGAGAAAGAAGAAATAAATTCTGTCTTTGTTTGCTATTGACATGATTCTCAATGTAGAATGAATGTCCCAAATAATAAACTATTGAGCAAGAATAGGAATACAACAAGATGTAAAGTTAAATACACAATCAACAGTTGTTTTCCTGTATTCCAGCAATGGAAAGTTGGAGTTTTAATAAAAAACAATTCCATTTATAGTAGCACCTAAAATAAATATGTTAGGAGGCTGGGGATTTAGCTCAGTGGTTAGAGTGCTCTCCTTGCAAGCACAAGGCCCTGAGTTCGATCCCTGGCACCAAAAAAATAAAAATAAAAATAAAATTAAATAAAATAAATATGTTAGATATGAATCTAACAAATTATGTACAGTGTATAATATCCTGATGAAAGAAGTCAAAGATTTTATATATAGTATTCCTAGTTATGAAGAATTGATATTGTGAAAATATCAGTTTTTCCAAACTTTCGCAATGGATTTGGCACAGTCCTAAATACGATCCCTACAAGCTCTTTGTAGATTTGAAAAACTGGTTCTAAAGTTTATGTGGAAAGACAAAAGACAGAGTAGACAAGCAATATAGAAGAACAAAGCTGAAGGACTCACAATTCCCATTTTGAAGAATTTTTCCAAAGCTATGCTACTTTATGGATCATGGTAATGGAGACAGAATAGACAGGTGAGTGGAGCAGAATCAACAGGCCTGATGGTAGACACTTACTCTTTTTGCAAATGAAGCAAAGATAACTCAACCAAGAAAAGACAGTTTTTTCAATACAATGCTGAACACACAAATGCAAAAAAAAAAGTATGAACCTGCAGATAGACCTTGCACCTACACAAAATTAATTTAAAAGCTGTCATATATTTAAATACAAAATGCAAAATTCTAGAACTACTGGAAGAAGAAATTGAAGAAAATCTAGGTGGCCTTGGGTTTGGCAACGTGTTCTGAACTGCAACATTGACAGGATAATCCAATGAAAAAATATGGGTAAGTTGTATTCCATTAAAAGTGAAAGCTGGATGTGGTGCTACATGTCTGTAATTCCAGCAAGCCAAAAGGCAAAGGCAGGAGGGCCACAAGCCCCAGGTCAGCCTGGGCAACTTATGGTACCTACTCAGTGAGACTCTGTCTCAAAATAAAAAATAAAAAATGAATTGTGGATGTAGCTCAGTGTGAGGGCCCTGGGTTCAACTTCAGTACCACAAAAAAACCAAAACCAAAACCAAACAAAAAGACTGCTCCGTTGAAGACACTGTTACAAAAACAAAAGGTAAACCACATACAAAAAGAAAATATTTTCTTAGCTCTTAGCTAGTAATTTATGTCCCAAATATATGAAAACACCTGACACCCAAATTAAAGGAGGAGAAATTTATTTGGCTCCACGGTCAGCCAGCTCCAAGGCAGAAAGAGTATGGCGGAAGGGGCAGAAGGGCACAGAAAGGGCAGAAGGGCACAGAAAGGGCAGAAGGGCACGGGAGAGGAAAACTGCTTCATGGCCAGGAAGCAGAGAGCGAAGGGAGGAGACAGGGAAGGAGACGCGCCCTTGCAGGTCACATCCCAGTGACCGCCGCCGACCGGGCCCACCTCCTACCCCACACTCAATCATGAACTCATCCGCGGATGAATCACTGATGAGTGGAGCGCCCCGTGAACAAGTCACCTTCCAATGAACACAATAAGATGGTTGCGGGACATTTTAGATTTAAACCACAACAATTATGAAAATTGCTTCAGTAATTGTAACAGATGTATTATACCAAGTAACAGGGGAAACTGGGCGGGCGCTTTATGGGAGCGCTCTACACCATGCTGCAGCTTTTCTGTAAAAGCCAAACTGAAGAACAAACTGTGAAAGCAGGGCAATAGAGCCATCGCCTTTCGGGGAGGAGAGCTGGCGGTAGCGTGTCTTGCTGGGGTCACAGCATCGGTGCACAGCGCCCAGCTCGGCGGGCTTCCAGCTCTGTCTCCTCATCTTTCACTTAATTCCCCATTATTTTATGTCTTTTCCTCTCTCAAATAAATACAAGCTAGGGCCCTACAGTTTGGTCCAGAGTGGTCTACCTGAAGAAAATTACCCACTTTCAGAACGGCCGTGACTTCAGAAGCCAAATTTGGATATTTCTCCTCCTCTTTCATTCCGTTCTCTGCAGCTTCTTTCCACACCTGCCGCTTCCCAATCCCACTGAGGTGTGTTGCCACCTTCAATCCTAAATGTCAGAAATTGGTTTACATTTTCCCAGGACTCAGGAAGATGAAATATTCTTCAAGGTCACACACATATGTTTGACTTTCACCAAATAAAAATGAAGATTGGCAGTAAGAGATGTAGCACATAACCTTTAGGTGGTAGGTTTGCTTTCAGTGTGGAGACCTGGATTGATAGGGTGTGACACCATCTCCCGGTAACGCCAAGTCCTGGCATTTAGCGGTTACCATCCTGAATCCAGAGAGGGCTCCGCTTGTAAGTAAATGCAATGTTACTGCACACCTTATAAAAGCTAGGGATAGGGTTTTCGGCACATAGTCCTTGCTTGATTTTTAATGATGTGTGAAAAGTTGAAAACGGATCAAAAATTAGAAATGGTCAGCTCTGTTACTATGTTTTGAAAAGCCTAAAACTAGCCTCTTTGTCACATATTATTGTAAACATAAACACACTTCCCTAGACTTAATGCACTGCTTAACTGAGGCATTCCAAGCTGGGACTCTGTCATTTCTTTTGCTCTCAATTACAATACACTTTGCCCGATATCTGTGTGTTATTATATTGGAAAGGATTCTCTACGTTTGGAATTTTAATTTTGAGATACAACAAAAAATTTCCAAAACTATGTTATAAACTTACAATTCTTTTTTTTCCCCTCCATGGTCAGTGTTTTATACATATCCAAAGTGAAGTATAGTAACAATTTCGGGGAAATCTGCAAACATCGTATGCTACAAATGACTTGAGAAGAGCTACCCCAGATCTGCACACTGGCCCCAGATGGATGGTCATCTCCACATGGGCCATCGTCTCCCACACATTGCTGCTGGTGAAGCTTTCCATCTCCCCTCGTGGTATCTTTGGTTCCAATTTTCATCCTACAGCCAGGGAGAACTTTTTTTTTTTTTAAATGAACCCAATTATGTCACTTCCATTTGTAAAACCCTTCAACAGCTTTCCAGCCCTGAGGGCTAAAGTCTAAACCTGTTACCATAACATGTTTCCATAGCACAGACTTGTTCCATCCCCAGCCTTATCTCTGCTCACACTTTCAACAAATCCTAAGAACCATCTCCAAGGTCCCACGGAGCTCTCCAAAGACATGCCTGAGTGGAAAGCATCCCTCACCTCACTGTGCTGACTGCTCCTGGGACGTCTCTTCCTCCAAACAGGCTCTCTGGATAGTAAAGTCAAGACTAGATCCACCTGCAGGGTCAGGACAATAGATTCTGCTCGTCCAGCACCCTTGAGCCTCAAACGTCCCCCAGGTACCAGAATAACTTCTCTTTTTGAGACAGTGAGAGCTTATCAACTTCAGTGCTAATGATTTTGGGTAGCTGCCATTTATACTTAAATATTTAGGGAGCACCTACCAGGTACTTTTCAAGGATTCAGAGATCATCAGCAGATAGGAATTTAGGATACAAAATAATTCCTGCTTTCATGAAGCTCTTTGTTTCTTTTAAACTCTTGGGGTAGGCAAAGGCAAATCGGCAAGCAGAAGAGGTAAGTGAATGGAACAGCACTTTAGAAGGTGCCAAGAGAGAGCTATGAACAGGAGGAGCAGGATAAGGACAACTGAGGAGAAGGTATGGAATTTGGTGCTCCGATGCTCCATGAGTGGCTTTGAAGGAGAGTGGAGAAGGAGCCACAGCACTACTGGGCACAGCACCTTCCAGCCGTGTCCTCAGTCTTCAAGCGAGGAAGCACCCGGACCAGTAGAGGAAGGGGGTGAGGTGGCACAGCTGGTGTAGTGTGGGTGGGGAGCAGGAGATGAAGTCACTTCATGGGGGCCACCAGCGCAAGGTCAGCTGGGCTGCACTAAGGACCAGTCCTGCCCATCTTGGGGCCCTGTACCACCCCTGAACTCCCTACCCAGTCCTCCCTCTTTTCCAAGGGCGACAACACAGGCCATGGTAGGACAATCAGAGGCGGTGGGGAATTTCACGTAGACGCTGCTCAGCATTTAAGGGGACTGCAGGGATTCCTGAGATTCTTATCTGCTAAAGGAGTGAGGCTACGGCAGCTCATGGCTTTGATTTCTATCACATGGAAGGAGCTTACGCATATGGAGAGGAAAATTGCACATCATTTGAGGTCCTGTGTCCGGGGGTGGCTGAAGGCAGCCCCTACCTGGACAGTTAAGTGGAGTTCAACTTCCATCACCTGCAATCTGTCAACCTCATTAACCCAACTCTTGATGGCTTCAGATCATCCTCTGATTTTCTACCTTTGTAAATTCCCGTTGGTTCTCGTATCAGTCAGTGCTTACTAGAGAACCATTTAATACAAGATACATAAATATGTAAGACTTACAAGATTGGCTTACAGTGGCTGCCCACAGAGTCAGGTGTAGAAGAGTGCACAAGGTCTGTCTGTGCTCTGGGAATCCAAAGGGTCCAGTCAAAGGCCTGGAGCTCACTTTAGTGTCCTTTGCATGTCCCTATTAGGAGGCTGAAATGTCTGCAATGGAGGCTGAAGAATCTGTGCTGGAAGCCAGGAAACAACGTCCAAGCTGATGGTAATGACTGGAGCTCCTCTGGAGAAAACCAAAGCAAGCCTTCCTTCTTCTTTTCCCTTTTATACCAGAGAGGCAACAAGCCTACCCAGGGTGGGTCTTCTGTCTTTAATAAATCTGCTCAGCAACACCCAGAACTATGATGATCCAATTTAGTTGGATGTTTCTTACTCGAATTGACATGATCAGTTAACTCTCACAGGGGCAGACACTCATTCTGGACATACATCACCCTGCTTTGACGCTGACCAGTCACGGGCAGCCTTTCACCCACAGCCCTTCCCACCTCCCCTCTCCTCCAATCCAATCCTGTAACCAAGCACAGACATCATGTGCTTTTACCTGCATTTTAAGGCGTTGCCAAAAGATTAGAACTCTTTTGAAAAACATGACCACAAATCGGTACATCTAAAATAACAGTAATGATTTTTTAAAGTGTTGCACTGATTTAGCAGACTACATTTTGAGGCAGGGCAAGAAGGCTCTATCCCTATTCCATTGCTCAGGCCTGAGCTCCGAATTGCCGTATTTCCCTTTGTTCCACTCTCTTTCTGTGCTAGGATTATCCGGTCCTATTGATTCCTAGTTTCACTATAAGTATGACGAAAAGAAACTTCTTGGTATTGATTTAAAGAAGAAGAAAAACTACAGGGTTAATTCTAATTAGGTAATTTAACATCTTTGTGTGGAATATTAACTATCACTTTCCTTGACTGAGATGCCGCAGATTTGTATTAACCCAGAGTCAAAGTGTTTGACCAGGGGAATACTTTAAGAAATATTATTGGTAATATTTTTCTGCTAATTCTTCTGGTTCCCCCTTACTTGAACCCTCAGAGTGTCTGTACTATGAATTGTTCTTAGGGGAATTGTGACCTGGATACAGATAGAACATGAGAGCCAATTATGAAAAACACTGGATGGCTCCCCAGGACTGTAGGGAGGAAACACTGGGTATGATACCAACTTATTCTGCCACTTACTTCTTTAGCCATATTTGAAGACCATGGTTCGTTGATCTTTATATCCCTGGATTTAAGAGTGCATAGTAAATGCTTAATGCATGTTGAAGGAAAAGGAATACGAGATTAGTTAGAGGCTGATCAGTTTTAAACCATCTCTTGATCACGGTCACAAGGTCCCGGGACTGTGGATGCTAAAATGGCTTTCCCAAGATGACTGTCATAAGGAGCCATGCGGTAAGTCTCTCTGCCATCTGCAAGGGGAGCGTTCCCACACTGCACCGGGGATGGCCGGGGCATCTCGGCAGGCGGGCAGCACACCGCTGAGCCGCAGACGCTTCGGCTGGAAGGGCCCAGCGTCGCAGCACTGCCATCGACGTCCCACGCAGTGAAGGCTGCTGGTACAGAGCCACCTCTGAGGACCACAGAGAGGGCTGGTGGAGACGTTTAAGGCCAGCATGCTCAGAGGGCTTACTGACACATTTCTTCCAACTGTAGAAATTTAAGTCACCACGAAATCGTGGGACTGCACCAAGCGAAACAGGTGAACAGACAAGTCTCGTGATAGCATCAGTGTTTGCCTCATGTGATGAATGATTCAGTCTCAGAGATGCCCTTCCGAGTAACACTGGTACCTCCGGAGAGCTTTGGTCAGCACCACGCACTTCCCCCAGTCCGAGGAAGGACCGTGGTGACTCAGAACAGTGCGGATGAAGGAGGAAGAGTGAGGTGAGCATTATGCTTCCCCGGGTTTCATTCCTGCTCTCCAGACTGACCCCGGATGGACAGAAATGTCAGCTGCCTGCTCAGTCCTCAGAACAATCCCAGGTAAAGGGGAGACGGAAGACGTCACCTGTCACCTGTCACCTGGCTACACCAGCAGAGCATCTCGCAGAACAAATCTGCATCCTTTACCTTTGTCTCTCTTGATTAAGATAAGAAATCTGTTTTTTTAGAGTAATTATACACAAGAAAATCCTCACTCCATCATCATGCATTCTCTTGCCAAGAACCTTTATTACTTTTTGTAGATCCAGGGTTGCGACTTCATCATACTTCTTTAGCCCCAACTTCCTGTCACCTCTCTTGTCGATTATTCCTAATGTCAAAGGATTCCCTCGGATTGTTTTCTGAAGGAGTATTCACGTCTGCCTTTTGAAGTTTGCTGACTATATGTATTAGTTACTTTTCTAGAGTCAATGGTTTGCAAGAGGGCAGATTTAATACAGGACAGGTTACAACATTCAGACACACAAGTCAAATGCAGAAAGAGTGCCGAATGTCTATCTATGCTCTGGAGACCTGAAAGATCCAGTCAAGGGCTCGGAGCCCACGGCACTGTCCCATGTATGTCCGTGTCTGCACTAAAAGGCTGAAGAAATCTACACTGGAGCCAGGATATGATGCTCACAGCAGAGATGAAGACTAGAGCTCCCCTGAAGTGAACAGCAGCCATCCCTGATGACAGCAAAGCCCTGAGCTCCTTCTGCAACAAGAACAGCCGAGTTCTCTTCAGGAGAACCAGCCCCAACAGAGCTTCGAAGGGAAACATCCAGATTCAGTCTTCTGCTCCCATTCTCCTTTATGGTGTATTGGCAATAGTCCCCAGGTGGATCTTGTACACCCAGAGTCACACCAACTCAGTCCAGCTGGGCGTTCTGGCTCAACTTGACCATATCAGTCCAATGCACTCTACAAATAGGATTGCTTTTCTTTTAGTTCACTGAAGGCCTTTACTTTGTTCTTTCTTTGATACATCTCTGTAACTTTGTCTGTAGCTACAGGTAGCAGATGTCCACCAGAGAGCTTAGGACACAGCTTTGACACAATGCTCCTTGCAGATTAGTATTTTTCTTCTTTAGCAACAGATAAAGATACAGTCTGAGTTGAGTTTCAGGGGTGGCCTGTAGCCTGGGAGAACTCTCAGAATTCTCCCTTTTCTCCTTGAGTTTTGTTACAGTTTAGATCTAAAATGTCCCCCAAAGCCTTCAGTGTGTGGAAAGTGAGTGGAGCATGGAGGCATTATAGTCATTTGTGGATTCATCCATAGATAAGTTCATACCCAAATGTGCTGTTAGAGGTGGGGCCTGGTTGGAGGAGGTCACCAGGCCCCACCTCTTGGAAGCTCTCTTGGAAGCTTGTGTTCTTGTCCCTGGCTCGTCCCTGTCTCTGCTTCTGGCTGCCGTGAGCTGAGCAGCTTCCATCTGCCAGGATCTCCTACCAGGCCTTACTGCCTTGGAGCAGGGACTGACACTGTTAGCCCAAATAACCCTGCCCTCTAATTGTGGGTGTCTGGTATTTTGTTCCAGCGATCAGAAAGTGACCGATGCAGGTTTGAACTCAGCTCCTGGCAGAAGGGCCTCCAGCACTTTCCAGGTCTGAGCGCGGAGCAGCTACACACTCTCCTCGTGTCCCATAGTCTTTAGCAAGTTGTGGGAAAGTGTTAATGGAGTGAAATGTATTGACTTATATGGTATCTGATGGCACCTATCCCAGGACATAAAGGCGCGGGACTTGTTTCTCACTTTCAATACGTGCGCCTCCCTGGGCCTCAGATCAGCTGCTTGCCTGGAGATCTCCATTCTCTGCCTCATTCAAGAAAAGCCATTCATTTGAATATTTCCTAAGAGTTGTTTTAATTAGTTATAATCATGAGATTGATGGTATTTCTAATCGTCTACATCTTTAAGATGAAACTGGAAGGCTCACTGACTTTGAAAGGATATTTTCACTGGATATTGAATTCTTGGTTGACAGATTTTTTTAGCAGTAAAATTATGTTTTCTCCATTGTCTCTTGAATTGTAAGCAAATCCCCCACCCCCCAAACAAAAAACAACCAAAAACAAAGCAAAAAACCTCTGTGGTGATTCTTATTGTTGTTCTTCTGCATATATTTTGTCTTTTTTCTTCGTAGCTACATCTATAATATCTTTATCACTAATTTCAGGAATTTGTCAGTGACAGATTACTGTTTCAGTTTACAGTGCCTCAGGTCAATTGAGCTTCCCCGAGCATCAGAGTTGGAAAATTTGTAGCCATTATTTCTTCAAATGATTTTTCTGCCCCAATCTCCAGCTCTTTTCCTTTTTATATTAAGTTTGTGTGCCTTTCTACTCCATCTACTCTCACGGTTCACAGAAGCCGTGTTTGTTTTTTGTCCTCCTTCTCAGTTTTCTTCTTTGTTTCTACTTGGAGAGATTATATTACCCTGTCTTCAAGTTCATGGATCAGTGAAGTTTTATTTTACACAGAGTCTTTTAGCTCTAGATTTTGCATTTGGCAATTTTTATGTATCTTATCATTCTGTGTATATACATGTTTCTCTTTAAATCTTTGAACATAATTTTAATCAGTCTACAATGCATTCCTCTGCTAATCCCTTCATGTCTGGAATTTTCGAGTGCATTTCTGTTGATTTGTAATTTGCCTGTGTGGACATCACATCTTCCTGTTTCTTTGCATGGTCAATAATTTTCAATTGCACATTGGACATTGTGCATTTTCCATTCTAATTCTTCTGTGCTTTAATTTTTTCTTTCAGATTTTTAATTTGTTGTAAACCAGCTTCAGTGTTCCCAGGCTTTAGAAAAATGTAGTTGTCTTTGGTCAGGAGCTAGGTTGTCCTTATTCTTCTGTATGGATTTCTGGATTCTCTCTTGGATGATCATGGTGCTCAGAAAAGTTTCCATCTGTCCAGTTGGAGGGCGAACGCTGTCTTGTGAAAGTTTTGATCATTTTTCACTTCTCAGCTTTCTAGTAGTTGCTCTTTCTTCGACACGTTTTCTTCACCCACCTTGGGTCGGCACTCTGAACATGCATAGCTCAATTCTAGAACTGACCTTTAGTTAGAAATCTCAAGTCTCTTGCAAATCCTGCCTCCTTCAGTAGCTGCAAACTCTGGGTGGCTGCCCAGCTCATCAACCTCACCCTGCTGGGCTGGGTGTCCCCACCCTGGGTGGTCCCCCATCTTGGTGCCTCTGGGCAGACCTGAGGAATCATGGTGCTTACACTGTTTGCCTCTTTCTGTCACAGATTAGAATCCTACAAGCCTGTTAGCAAATGACTAAACTCACTTATCTCATACATTTGATCTAATTTTCTACTTGCTTATGAAGAGAATACTTGGTGTTAAGGTTTATTCAACTGTGGCCACACAAGGAGGATTGCCCAAGGTGTCACATCTGTTTGCCCCATGCTCTGTGTCCAATGGGTGGTGGCACACTTCCTAACCTGAGCACTGATCTGTTCCTTGTGAGAGGGCCAATCTAGTCCTCAGATGGCCACTTCCAAAGATTCAATACCAGCTCATCGTTATCAGTTGAATTTCTATTACTTAACATTCTTTTCTCAATTGCTTTAGCTCTGTCATCTTTCTGTCAGAATGCTTTTCAGGTGGCATTACAGTTTTCCATTATGAAAATAGAAGGGAAGGTAAAATCAGCGATGGCTTCCTGTGTTCTTCCCAGGCCACAAATGACCTTCCCCGAAGCATCCTCGGCACTCCCTGTTAATACACAGATGGTCCCAACCCACTTCTTTTGTTTCACAGACTCTTACTCTAAGTTAGAAGATGTGCAACAAATCAAGTCAACTGACTAATTTTGAGTATAAAGAGTGCACTGAGAATCGAATTTAGTAAGTTTGAAGAAAACCATTCTGACAAAAAGGAAAAGCCTGTGTATGTAAGTACATGACATGCAGATGATAATCAAGCAATGTTTGATTAATGATGTGAGTTAGGAAGAAAAAAACGAATATGGTAGACAAAAATGTGCGTTAGATACTCGGAGGTAAAAACACAAGAAGCGGAAGTTTCAATACCCGGAAGACGGTCTAATTTAAGAGATGGGTAGTCTTTACTCAGAGTAATAATATTTTTTGTACTAGTTTACTCACACACAGTGCTTAATGTGTAGGCAACATACAGTTAACTTCTATAAAAATATTCAAAATTGCGTACTAGGTGTGTTACTAAGTGGTATGTGGATGTATGTTCAGGTTGGGATCTAAACCGTCCCCCAGGTCCTCCTCGTTTGGAAGGTGACTGGATCACGGGGGCGCTGTAGTCGTCAGGGGATTCACCCATACGGGAGTTCATGGCTCAGTGTTCAGTGGGAGGTGGGGCCTGGGTGGAGGTGGTCACCGGGGCGTGACCGGAAGGGGGTGTTCTCCTTCTGGCTCCTCCCTCCTCCTTCTGCTTCCCGGCTGCCCTGGTTTTGGCACCTTTTTCTCTGCCGTGCTGTTTCTGCCTTGGCACCAACTAACCATGGGCTAAGCCGCAATTAATCTCTCCTGCTCATAAAATGTGAGTATCAGGTATTCTGTCCCAGGTGTAGAAAAGTGGGTAGCAGTACTCATTTGGTCTTTTAATTCCTTTGGCGTTATTAATAGTATCATCATCATTCACATATTATGACTAAAGTAACCATCCAAAGAAAGCTGAAGCTTCACCAATTGGCCTAAGGTTGCATTTAGCTGGTAGCTGCTTCACCTGAGGTGCAACTGAGTTCTAGGCAGGAGGAGCACGAAACCGGAAAGGCGGGCTCCAGGGAGGGGTCCTGGAATGCGGTTTGGAAACCGTCATCACCAAGTTTCCGAGTGCGCCGTCTCCCTTGGCCAGGGTCGGTCATCCGGCCCGCAAAGCTGTCTCGCAGCGCTTTGCTTGGGCGTTGCTGTTGAGTTGTTTCGGCTCCTTTATGCATGGGGTATATGTACAAAACGGTAAATTCTGACAGAGTCCTGGGAACAAATCAAGAACTAAACACTTAGTTAATGAAACATACATAAAATTTAGTCAAAAAATACAACAGGAAAACGATCAAATGGGAAGATTATTAGGGCACATCTAGCATGCACACACCCTCTGTGTCCCATAAACAAACTAAAAGCCTCAATAAATTTTATATTTGGAAAAGAAATTAAACAGTGATGGGAAACTTATTATCTAGTTACCCTTCAACAGCTGTCTAGGAAAAATTTCCCTCCGATTTTGTACTCACAAAAATTTCAATTAAACGCAACATAATTATAACTGCAGAGGTAAAAATCTCCCTAAACAGATGTCAAATGATTTTAATAAGATACTTCTGTAATTCATCACTCTGTCACATATCCATGAAAAAAACACTGGCAGTCTTTCAAGTTCTTTCCTTTGCTAGGAGCCTTTATCCCTGTTTCCACTGTGAAAGATTTTTGGTTTATGTTTTCCTCTTTTGTCTCCCAGATTGTCATGTGACTGTTTCATGAGAGTTTTCAATCACACTGAATAAAAATTATATGCCAAAATGTGTCTTTTTAAGTGCAATTTATGTCTTTAAAATAATATATTTCTGTTTACGGAGTCATTTAAAGTGACATGCAACTGTATGTTCTATACAACATACAGTTGAATCTGTAATTTGAATATATAAACAGGAGCATAATTCATACATAATGCAAAACAAAGCACAAAATTAAAAATTAATCACAATTTTATTGTAGAAAAAATGAGCACTAAGATACCAGAATCAATTCTCATGAGTAAAATGTCCTGCTCTTATCAATATAAATTCATATATTATTTCAGTGTTTAGTTACAATGGACCAAAAGAAAATCTTGAAATTCTGCCCTAATGTTAATTTCATTATTCTTATTTTATTTCCTATTTATAAGAGATACATATTTGTTACAAAAATGGAAATAGTTCACCACGAAAATGTAATACGAGACTCAGGTAATAGTTGTTAATATTTTTGTGCATCTTTCTTCTCTCTTTTCTTCCCTTATGCGGGTTTTCCTTGTCGCTGAAAATCTCAAACAGTAAGAACTCTAACATCATGTACTCCCGTGTTCTCTTCATTGAACTTCAACCACTTTATCTTTGCTGTTTTCTCCACTATCTCTCCAGACCCCGCCAGGCTGTTGTTAAGCAGTTTCACAGCACTGTATTGTTCCCTTCGTGAACAACTCAGGGTCTACTTCTCAGAGATAAGATGTTTCTTTCATTCGGACTTGGTTTGGTATTATACTTGTGTAAACATCTACATGTGACTGGAGGATAATCAGAAGAAACTCGCTTTCAGAAAAGTGTTACTTTCACCCAGTTCTGTCCACCACCCTGTTCCTCCCTCTCCATGTGAGGAAGCTGATCATTCGTTCATGGCTTATCCTCCAAGTTTCTTTGCTGGGGAAAATATAGCAAATACTTATCTTTGTTAAATAAAACACTGTTGGTTTTTGTTAGTTTAAAAATTGAATCTCGGATGCCCTTTCTCAACAGTACAGAGAGCTTTCCTTCATCTCCATTTTATAGTTGTCGATATCCTCCACGTGGACCGGCTGCATAGCCATCTCGTCCCCAGTGGTAGATGCTGGCTCAGTTACAGCCTTTTGCTTCTACGCACAGTGCTTCGTGGAAGAAACTTTGGCATTCATTGTTTCATGTATTTGACAATTTGCTTTTGGGATACATACCCAGAAAAGGATACTTCTCAGTGAAAATGTAATTCAGGTGAAATTTTGTTAGACACTGGCACATTCTCTTTTGGTGGGTTAACAATTTCTGTGATAGTTTCTCTTTCTCGATAGCCTGGCCACCAGGTTATATTGTCCAGCATTTGGATTTTAGCAACTCAACCTGCGAGAAATACTATCTGAGCGTAGGGTTTTCCCAAGAATGTATAGGCTTAACGTACACATAGAAAACTTATTCACAAGTCATGATTTATCACAAGTAAGCACACAAGTATAATTAGCTGTTTAACAATTACAACATTGCTAGCAACACAGAAGCCTAAAGAGGTACTTCATCTACCCCAGAGTAAATATTGTGTTAACTTCTGAAACCCCAAATTTGATTTGCCAATATTTATACTATTAATAGATGAAATTATTTAGTAAGTATTCTTCTATTTACATTTTTGGCTAAGTGTTGTTTTGTGAAATTTATCCTTGTGGTAACAGTTAATTTATATACAGCATTCAGATATATGAAAGAAACATAATTTAATCATCTTACATTGGATAATATTATAATGTATCTAGGTTTTATGTTTATAAAGGTTGCTGCTGTAAATGATCTGATATGATTTTTCCTTGATCAAATGTACACATCTGCAAAAATTTTTATAACTATCTAGCATTAAAATATGTATCATTAGGAACAACAAGTATGGGATTGTATCACCCAAAAATAAAAAAAAAAATCATATGGAAACAAATTTAGAGATGATTCCAACTTTGTAGTTGTGAAAAAAATGATTTTTAAAAGCTATAACAGTAATGAAAACAGCATGGTACGGACACAAAAACACTTTGCTTTGTATTAAAATTAGAAATTTTTGTTCACCAACAAAAAATATTAAGATCGTGAAACTACACATCGTAGTAGGATATTTTCAAACATGTATAAATGTAATAAAAATGGACAAAAGAATGGAGTAGACACCTGACAAATACCTGTAATTTTACCAGTGCTATTTATCAGGGAGCTAGAAATGATAACTACAGTGTGATGCTACTCATACACACTGTTCCAAAATAGGAAAAATGAAAAAATGATGAGCAATACCAACCTGATGCTGGCGTGGAGCAACTTGATCTCTCGTAGTCAGCTGGTAGGATCTCTTCTCATATCACCACTCTAATTATATAAACGTACACATGCTTATGACTGCAATATGCCAAGCTCCTTACAGAAGTAATGGAAGTGCAATAAGAGGACACATCATGTAAATTCCAAATAAAAGCATATGGAGCTGGGCATGGTGCAACATGTCTATAATCCCAGTTATTTGGGAGACCAAGGCAGGAGGATTGAAAGTTCAAGCCCAGCCCGAGCAATTTAGAGAGTCCATGTCTCAAAAGAAAAAAGATAAATAGGGTTGGGAATGTAGCTCAATATGAAGGCCCTGGGTTCAATCCTCAGTATTAAAAAAGAAAGAAGGAAGG
The DNA here is from genome assembly GCA_004026905.1 of Hystrix cristata. Classification (NCBI taxonomy): domain Eukaryota; kingdom Metazoa; phylum Chordata; class Mammalia; order Rodentia; family Hystricidae; genus Hystrix; species Hystrix cristata. Next base: position 28,653 of record PVJO010007144.1, on the reverse strand, counting down.
AAAGCAAGGTGGAGGGCACAACAGGATAAAAGAAAACCACTCTGGTGGGAGCTAACTTGGTCCTTGAGACCAGCACTAAACATTTCTAAGAAAGGAACCGATGGCCTCATCCCTACACAGAGGCTTCACCTCATAGAGCTTTGCCACTGTGACACCATCACAAGGTGAAGTAAAAATCCGGCACAGGAACCTTCGGGGGACACAGTGCATACACAACAGATTTGTTTCACTAAAGTAATAATTAGATCAAATTGGTTACAAAATGTAGCTCAGACACTTTCTCTTCTCTCTGTGTAATTTTTATGTGTCTTCAACCATAAGATCTGTTGATTTGTATTTTACTTGAATAGTAAATAAATAGGATGAAAAACAATCATCTTGTAAATTTTGCTCAACTTCCAGATGTTTGGAACAATATAAAATTTATTGGGAGTGTTAAGATTCTATCTCTTCATCTTGGGAATTATTTTATACTCTTGTGTTCACTTCTCAGCAATTCATCTAAGAGAAAATCCACACTGAGATTTAGAACCTTAAATTTAAATTGGAAAGATGAATAATGAGGGAAGTGGAAATTAGTTTCCTTTTGATAAGTGAACAATAATTTTTTGATTGTACTAGGAGAATTAACTTACTCAAAAGAAAGCATATAGTTCAAACAGAAGTAGCAAATAGTTTCTTAGGTTGTTTGACCTTTTAACTAATGAAGAGGAATGAATCATATTGACTTAAAGAGTTAAATTTACTTCCCTATTACTTGAAAAATGACATTAATGTTGATTAAAAAAATAAACCAAAGTCATGACTTTTACAACAGACTACCTAATGAGAGATTCTGGAGTCTTTAAAATTAGTCCCCAATCAATAGATCTTGCAATGCCATAAATATTACAATTTATTCATGAAATAAACTTAATAGACATTTTCCCAAATTTGGCAAAGTGACTCAAAAATATATAGACCATTAGCAACAAATGGTGGTGCTGTAAGGCAAAAACATAAAGCATCAGCATTACAAACATTTACATCAGTGACGCTACAGCAGAGTGTGTGCTACCTTTATGTTCTCTCTTGAGAGAGTATATAGTGACACCACTGTCCTATTAAGACTGAACAAAACAGCAAAGATATATGATATAGAAGCTTAAAACCTATTAGAGATATGGATCAGTTCATTAGTGAACAGGAATATTTTTCTAGATTCGTGATGTTGGCAGTAATTTTCGGCTTTCAAAAATGTGTGTTATAGTGTCATTCCTCTTTTCAGACTAAATGTCCACCTAGGTACCCAAATTAGTATCCGTAAGATTTTATCCCCAAACATCCCCCACCGTCCCTCAGGCGGTGAATAGCGGAGGTTCTTTCTGGGAGACTTCTTCAGCTCCCAGCGTCCCTTTCGCTTCTCTGACTCCCACCCCGTCTCCCAGCAGACACCACGCTTGGGCTGCATACACCACTTCATGCTCCTCTTCCGGACCATGGAGATGTTGGTCCTGGTTTGAGGTGTGACTCGGATGTCTTAATTTTCTCTTCCCACATTTTGTATAATGGCTGTGGCTTTAGAGCAAAGCTGGTCCGCAGAATAGGCAGATTCATTTTGCCCAGAAATCTTAGGCTACATTGATTTTAAATCTTATTTATTGCTGCTTGTTGAGTGGGAAGTCACATGAGATGCAGCTTTCCGGTGTAGCCCTGAGTAGAAGTCTCGTGCGATTGTGGGTTTATTTAGTAGATTCCACTCGTGGAGGCAACATCCTGCAGACCTGCTGCTACCCACCACGCCTTTGGGTCCAGCTCCTCGCAAGTGTGACACTAACACTCCAGTCTGCCACCAGAGCCCAGTGGTGTCCCTGGAGCATTCAGCCAAAGAGTAACAGTAAAGGCTACTCGGGGTCATCGGGAAAGTGGGAAAAGGATACTTTTATGTTTGTAAAATGGAAGTGCACTGAACATTCTCAAGAAATGAATTATTTAAAATACTCAAGAAAAGAACAAATTCAAGAAAAGAACAAACTCAAGAAATGTCAGTTCTTTAACAGATGGTGCCAGGAAGGCTACGGCCAGGTTTCGTGATTCCCGATGCTTATATAATGTGGAGCCATTTTAGGTAAATGAGTACAAAATTATGAATATGGTTTAGAGCAGGAAGTAGATTTACATGTGGCTGTGTTAACGTTAGAGAAATGTAGCTCATTAGTATTTCTTAGCATCTCTCAGTTGAGTATGTGTATGGTTTATGACTCATTAATTTTCTTTTTCCCTTTATTTCCTGTCCCTCCTTTTCCTCCTTTATTCCTGTCCTTCTTCCTTCCTTCCTTCCTTCCTTTCCTTCCCTCCCCTCCCTCCTTCCTTTCTTCCTTCCTTCCTTCTTTCCTTCTTTCCTTCTTTCTTTCTTCTCTCTCTCTTTCTCTCTCTCTGTCTCTCTTTAATTTTTTTTGAGACAGTGTCTCACTGTGTAGTTCAGGATGGCCTTGAACTCAGGGCAGTCCTCCTACCTCAGCCTCCCATGCGCTAGATTACAGGTGTGTAGCACCCTGGCCAGCCTTGTCTGTATCTTTAGGGGTATGTTTAATTAATTGATTTTGATTGCTCATCAAATAGTTTCTAAAATTCACTCTGGGCTAGGCACAGTGCTGTGTGTATTCACAGAGTAGACACTGACTAAGTAGTTGCTGTGTGTGGGAGTCAGATGCATTTCATGGGAGTTTTGGGAAGCCTTTGCCATGACCTTGAAGGGGGTCTTAGATGTCCTCTCCAATATGTAGCTGAACTTGAAGGGAATACTTGAACTATGGGGCCAAGACCACACAGGCAGTAATGGAAAGAGCTGTATTCTGGGCCCGAGTGCCTTTTCTACTTCTCAGCCCTGTGGCACTGTCTGAGATGCGACGTCCCCTACTCTGGAGAATCCGACACTTCCTGGAGGTCAGAGTCATGCTTGTGATGTTCAAATGCAGCAGGCCCGAGTGAAGTCCTGAATCCACTACAAACCAACTGGAAACCTTAAGGGGTCTGTAAACAGTGTGAAGGATCACCAGTGTCCAGAGTCCTACACAGCACAAGAAGCTTAGTAAGACATAGGGGAGAAATGAACAAAAAAGTTCATAGATCATGTCGGAAACCTTATCTGAGGTCACAAGAAAATGGATTGAATTAGATGGAGAAAGAATATGATGAAAAATGAAGGACCAGTTTCAACTCTTCGTATTTTCTTCATTTCTCTAGAAATCTATATTCCTAGCCATCAGAAAACCCCAACAGGGGCTGAGGTGTAGCTCATGTAAGAAGTGCACTTAGCAGTTCTGGCCTGTTGGTTCCATTCCGAACACTAGAAAAAATATTTTAGATGAAATTGTTACAAAGGTAGAGAATAGGGAAGAATTAGAGCATTTTTAGTTGTCTATAAACTGTCATGCAGCCATGCTGTAATTTCTTCCCAGGTCTATACCAAATATGTCCCGGATTTCCACTTTGTTCTGTATCACTTTCCTTTGCTTATATCAGACTTGGAGGACCAAATTTCCCTCTCCCCATTTCATCTCAGAGACCACACGCAAACAAGATCTAAGAATCTTTGCACAGTAAGAACCTACATAATGAAGACCTCAGATTAAAACTTCAACCAACGTTCTAGTGACATACACATTCATTTTTGAAATTTGAAGTATTCGATTGATTTTGAGGAGTCTATAGTGCCATAAGCAGGTTGAATATTTACTCAAAAGTTTTATTTTTATATTATTATTTTAACAAATGTATAAAAACATACACATTTATGGAATTTTATGTGAGGTTTTCAGACATGTATGTAAGGGGCGAGCAAAACAGATGGTGAATGTTTAAATTTGAGAAAAAATGCATTACAGTAAAAGACACGTTGACATTATTCCCTTCCAAACACTCCTCCGGCTTTGAACACATTTCGTCCCCTCCTTGCCACTTTCTGAAGCAGCTCTGGAGTCCTGTTTCCTGAATGTGATCAAAAGTACAGAGATGGCTGCTGTCAAGTGCCACCCAAATGAAAGGCAGGCTCATAAAAACATCCAACTGTGTCTTCAGCCACCTCAGTCACTGGATCTGACATCATACGACTTCTGGTTCTTTCCCAAGCTCAAAATGACTGTGAAAGATAAACGTTTTAAAGCAATTCAGGACATTGAGCCAGCCAGGGGTGTGCAACTAAAGACCCTCACTGACAAGGACTTCCAGGACTGCTTTGGAAAGTGTCAAGAATAATGGGATGAGTATGTTCCAACCCAGGGAGAGTAATCTCAATGTGTCTTTTTTGAGGAGAGGGGCTGCTGGGGCACAATGTATCTTTTACAGTAATAAAATTTTTAAATGTAAATAGTCACTGTAGTTTTCATCACACCTGATACATTATATATGTTCAAATCTACCTACTTGACATTTTTTTTTAGGATGCAAACATTACAAATCCTTTCTTTTAGCTGTTTAAAAATACACAGTATGTCATCATTTCCATCGCTGGATTTTTCAGCAGAACACAAAACTACTTTCTGCCTAACAGTAACTTAATCACTGAGGGTTTTGGAACAATGTCGCATTTAACATGTGGCTGTGATGGTGTGTATTCTTAAATAGGGCTCTCCAGAAACCTAAGGGGAACATCCCGAAAACACCTTGCCGAAGCTTCAATGATAAACCAAGAGTCTGCTTAGCGTCATCTCCAGGTTCAGTAATAGCTCTCACCTATGCATCAGATTGTCATTTTGTTAAAAGGAACATTTTCATCTCTAATGCTTCAACAGTGAGAAAAAAATTCACTGCCGTTCATAGGCAGAGAGGACCAATATTCAGATCAAGAGGAACCTAGACAAAGTGTTACCTCAGAATTGGGAGAGATTGGAACTGGGGGTTGGAATACTGATTTGTTTTGCCACCTGCCAGCTTCGCCCAACTGCATCCCTGTTTGTGTTCACAGACATCAAGTGGGGAACTCGGAGTAGGAGCTCGGGGCTGAACAGGCAGCGCTGCCTCTTCCTGACGGGGAATTCGCAGAGGGGATTCGGGGCCATTAGAGAGAAACCGGCCGTCTCTGCGGGGCTGTCATTTCTAAGGGTGAGGATGAAGTGCTAACGTTCTTTACCTGGAAACTAAATATGCATATAAACATATATGTATATATTTTATCTGTTTCTGATACCAATAAATATATTAGAACTTTCATAGGAATTAACGATGCTACGGATTTAGGAGATGTAGGATTTATTTCTATACTTTACACCAACTAGTACCGTGATCGTTATACAGAATGTACATAGTCGCTCATAGAATACGAAAATTGTTAATGCTTGTTGGTCCGTTAGATGGACAGACATTCTGATCATTCTAATAAGCTGCGATTTACATATAGAGGGAGGAGAGCTGTAGCAGATGTGTCTACATCCACAGAGGCATTAGAAGAAGAGACCACCCACCTCTGCATGGAGCCAGAGATGAGTTTGGGAGCAAGTGTGGACGGGAGTGTGCAGCCCAGCCGTGCTGCTGCAGGTCCCTGACTCATTCACACAGTGAATCCAACCGATGGAAACGCCTTTCCAGTAACTAGGCTGTTAGAACGGATGCAGCATTGGCCTGGTCCCCCAGGCAAGCAGTGTGAGCAGTGCCCTCTCCTCTCCACATACTCTGCTCCAATAGTTTGAAAGATTATGGTCAAAAAAGACTTATGCAACCCTTAACCTCATGTCCTCTGGAGGGAACAAAATATGGAAGCTGCAGGAATCAGAAGGGAGGGATTCTTTGCAGAAATTTGTCAGTGGGCTCAAGTCCCATGTCCCTTTCGCTCAGATTCTGAGAAGAGTTTCAAGGAAACCATTTGAAGAAAAGAAAACATATTCCCTCTGCTGTAAGGGACTCGCAGGACGGGGTTGACTGCAAAAGATTCACGGACAAAAGACTGATTGGAGAGGCCACTGCATTCTTATGACCTGAGAGTCGCTAAAAGCATCAGAGTGGCCCCTCTTACACCCCTCTGGTGGTAAGGATAGCTCTGAATAAGCAATAGAGAGAAAGAAGGAAGTTAACACATGAAGTTAACAGAATGAAGTAAAGATGTAAAGTTAACAGGTAACTGTCAAGTTCCTGCCACACTACTAGAGAGACAGGAATCCCTCTCTTTCACCTGCACCCCATCCTGCCCTCCATTGTGGAGAGATCTCCGTTTAGGGATTTTGGATGAATTCTTGTAAACTAAAGGAAACTCCTGGTGCCATATCTTATCAATGATGCAAATTTACAGACAGACTGCAAGCGAATCTCTGTGGGAGCTAGTACACTAGGCAACATGCCCTGCGTCCTGACTTTCGCCATAACTCATTTTTTTGTTGATCTTTCTCTAGAGGCTTTTCATTTCTTCAGTTTCTGTGCTGCTGGGTAAGAACGAATCATTCGTCCTGCAACACAAGTCCTCGCTCCCTGTTAGAAAGACAAAAGGAGATTCTGAGATAGTAGCTTACACCTGTCTCACCCAGGGGACTCCTCTAGATCCTACTGTCTGGGTTCATCTGAATTTCTAGACTTGGTGCCTGTGTTTTGAGCCAGCGTTTCACTTTGGATGGAATGATCTCTCTCTCTCCTCTCTCTCTTTCTTTTTTTCTGTGTCTCTCTGTCTCTCTCTCTCTCTTGCTTCTCATGTTGAAAGGCACAAAAGGGAGAGAGTGTCAAAACTTAGGTTTTCAGTTTGATATCTATTTATGATTAAGAGACTCTATTAATCATCTATCCATGTGTTATCTAATTATCTTTTAGAATTTTTTATAAACTTATAAATTTGCCTACAGAAAATTTGGAAGAATAAAGTTTTGAAACATTTAGCTTGCTATAATAATTCCAAAAGTCTATTATTGGATGATGTTATCATTTGGCACACGTTATATAGTCTTGTGTTGTAAACTGAGTCAAATTCATGGTGGAAACTTCAAGTAGGATTCCTTTTTCCTTAGTATTAATGTATTTTCAGGTAAATGGTTTAGAAATAATTTAATAAGTTGACCTAGTTTGGCAACTTTAGCACATAAAATAAGCAAGACAGTAAAAGAAAATGTATCATCTAATTGACGCTTAGGTGCACTGAAATGGGAGCAAAAGTTTCATTTTTTCAGATTATTTTTGATATTTCTGTTTGATACCCAATGGAACTATTGAGTATACAGAGAGATATATGAAACTGGGGTCAGATAAAAATACATATGGCTAGAAATAGAGTTTCCAGCATAGATGATATAGCATAGATGATATTGATTAATTATTTCAACTTCAAGTAAATTCTCAGAAAGATGACCTTGTGTCTGAGTATGTTTCCAAAACTGAAAAGATGTGTGTGCCAATGAGGCTATTATTAGAACCCTGTTGTTTACCTCCTGGACCTCTCCAGTGAACTGTCCTCCACAATCTCAGCTTTTAACAGCATAGATAAAACTTTCCTGTTTCTGCACTTAACCAGACCAAGTTCACTCATCTTGCATGGCTGCTTTTCTTCAGTCTCACATTTATTTTAGACAGCCACGCCATTGTGGTCCACTCATTCTTAATAGTAGTCTAGAGTAAGAATGTCACAATTGAGTCTCCCATCCTATTTCTGAGGGACATTTGGTGATATCTGTTGTCTTTGTAGATAGTATATTTCTAAAAATTATAGAAGTAGGGAGATCTTTTTCAAATGGGAAGGGGAACAAGAGATGGGACAAAGGAAGATGGAGGGGAAGAAAAGGGAATGGAAGAAATAATTGAAGAAAAGAAAATGGAAATAGAGTTTTGTGAATGGGAAGGGAATAAGAGTTGGAAGAAGCAGGGAGGAATGGGAAGGGTAGGGCATAAAAAAGAATTAAAATGTGTTATGTACAAGTACCAACTCCCCATAATAAATTAATAATTATGTACTGCAAATATCTACTAATAAAAAATAAACATTACATGTTTTCCTAGATTATTGAATCTGCTGGTATATAGTTGTACAAAGTACTCTCTTGTAATCCTTTTAATTTCTCTGGCTTTACTTTTTAACAGATTAAGAAAATTTCCATCTATTTCTAGCTTTCTAAATTTTGTCTCTAGTTTTTGATTTTGTCAAATGCTTTATTTTGTATCTATTGAGGTAATCATATTTTTATCTTACTTGTTAATGTGAACTACATTGATTTGTATTTATAATATTAAAACATCATTTGAATAGAGATCACTTACTCACAATGTATTTATGGTTTTATGCATTACTAGACAAGCTTTACCAATCTTTTATTTATCATTTTCATATCTATGTTAACGAGAGGCATGTTCTGATCTTTTCCTTTCTATAATACCCTTCTTCATATTTAATGTCAAGGTTATACTAGCTTCATAAAGCATATTGGATTTTTCTCTACTTTTATGTTCTTGAGGAAGAATTTGTGGAAATTCAAATGTGAATTTTAAGAATTCATGACAGAACCTGCCTGAACGGGAATTGTCATTGCGCAGAGGTTTGAAATGATACAAAATCTCTAATGGCTATAGAACAACAGAGATTTTCAAATTTTGTATCAGATTTTGATTGATAGAAGGTATAATTATTCATTCTGAAATTTCAGTGGTATTTGGAACTCATTTGTTATATGGGAATAATCTAATCCACGCTGACTACCATCACAGAAATCATTCACTGAGATTCAACATTCATGTATGGTTTTAAAAAGTATAGAAGCATAAGTATAAGACATTTCTTATGTTGATTTAAAAATGTAAACCGTGGCAAAAATGCCTGCAGTAATTACCATAACTAACGTAGGTATTTGGAAATATTAAAGACTATATGCATTGTTAGCTCATTATGGTTACTCAATATTCTACTAAAAATTTTAAAACATAAAATTAGGCATGAATAAAAAAGAAATCCACAAGGATTTAAAAGGTAGAAAAATATTATTTCTGTCTATGACCTTTAGTTTCGTTTGTGATGACACACATTCAAGAGGATGTAAAAACCATTATTAAGAATAATAAATGAGCTTAGGAAATTTGCTCAAAGATTACTGTTTAAAATTCACAGAATCTATGTTTCTATGAATAGATAGTAAACAGAAAATAGATCATTTAATGTATTATTTATAACAGAAGCAAAATACTAATAATTTAGACACCCTAATGTACCAAAGTGCACATAACTGCTTGAAAAAATTTAAATTTAAAACATTCTTTGAATAAAAGTAGAGGTATACCATGCTCATTGGGAATAATGTTGAGAAACTTATTGTCAATATATCTGGTTTAAAGTTAATTTATATCAGCAATTCTTAATCTTTTAATTTGCATGAATTTTTAAAGTCTTCAAATTTATTGAAGACCTCAGAGAGTTTCTGTGTGTTTTGCATCACTTAATAGTCACACTATTAAAATAGACATATAGACCCGTGAAACAAAATAGAGAACCCAGAAATGAACCACACACTTATGACTAAATGATTATTGACAAAGGTGTCAAGAACACGCACTGGGAAGGATATTTTTTCCAATACATGTGGCTGGGAAAGCTGGATGTCTGCACGTAGAAGACCAAAACTAGATCTCTGTCTCACCAGATGTAAACGTCAATTCAACATGGATTAAAGACGAAAGCGGACAACTGAAAAGTGTATTACTTGTGAGAGAAGACAGGGGAAAACCTTCCTGACATTGGTCTGACAGGGATTTCTTCTGGACAAAAACATAAAGGCAGAAGAAGCAAAAAGATATATACAGACAAATAGGATTGAGTCAAATTACAAGCTCTCTGCACAGCAAAGGAAGTAATCAATGGAACGAAGAGACAACGTAGAGAATAGGAGAAAATATTTGTAAAGTATTCATCTCACAAGAAATTAATATCCAAAATATATGAAGAACCCCCCCAAATTCAACAGCGAAACCCCAGATATTCCAATGAAAAATGCCAAATGATCTGAATAGACATTTATAGAAAGGAGCTACACAAATGACCAACAAGTGTGTGAACCAAATGGCACTAACCATCAGGGGAATGCAGATTGAAACCACAATGAGATACCATTTCAGCTCGGTTGGAATGGCCACCTATGAGAAGAAGAAAATGCTAAATGCTAGCAAGGATGTGGAGAAAGAGAAAATATCACATTGTTGATTGACATAGATTATTTTACCCTCCATGGAAAATCATTGTGGAGTTTCCTCAAAAAATTAAAAATAGATGGACTATATAATTCAGTCTTCTGACTACTGGGTATATATCTAAAAAAATAAAATCAGTGTATCAAAGAGAAAACCTGTGTTTTCATGTTTATTGCAGCACTATTTGCAATTAGCAACATATTGAATCAGCAGGCATGTCCAGTAATGGATGAATGAGTGAAGAAAATGGTACAGACTCACAATGACGTATTATTCAGCCATCCAGATGATGAGATCCTGTCAATTGTAGCAGCATCTGTGGGCTGATAGATCATAATGTTTAGTGAAATAACCCAGTTACAGAGAGGAAAATAGTCATGATTTCCCTTAGGTGGAATCTAAAAAAGCTTAGTTCATGGAAATAGAGAGCAAAGAAGTGGTTACCAGTAATGGGACAGTGTCAGGGAGAGGAGCGGATGAGAGGCTGGTTATCAGACACCGAGTCACATCTAATTAGCAGGAATGAACTCTGGGTTCTACTAAACAGTAGGCTGATTAGAATAAAAAGATTATATAACTCACAATAGCTTGAAGAGAGTATTTTGAGTGTTCTATTCACAGAAAAATCGATAATGTTTGAGATGATAGAGAATGTAAGTACCTTGACTTGATCAATACAGCATTTGAATGTATCCAAACATCCTATTGGACTCTAACATGATGGATCATTATTGTCTGTCTAAAACAAAGAACTCTAAGACAAATTTTTAGTTTATCGTAAATGACAGGTATTAATTCTGCTTCTGCCTTTCTGACCCTCAAAAAGCTCCCGAATTGAAGTTTGCTTAAAGAGAAGCACTGTTCCCTTCCCAGATCCATACTCTAAAATCCGCTCGTTATTGCAGTGTTCACAGATATAAAAATAAGTATTTTTTAAAAGCGTCAAATTCAATTTAGCTGACCATATTTATGAGCATCAAAAACATATTAGATTATAATCTCATATTCTGCTCTTGATGTACTACTTGGAAGAAAACGCTATTTGAACCACTATGAAGAATAAGCATTTGAACTGGAGACGTAAACTGGGCAAACCAGTTAGTGTGTAAAATGAGTAACTATCAAATATTCCTTTGAGAGAACTCAACTACCATTCTTCAACATCAAAAGATTTCCACTTATTTCCATGCTGAAGGAAGAAACACCCATTAATTTCCCTGTACGGAATAATGTAGAGTGCAGTTAGGGAAGGGGAGGTGTTTTAGAAAGCAGGACAAATCTACCATTACTGAGATTAAAATTTGCCTTCGGGCCCATTCCCTTGATTTTGATCGGACATGAGGATGACTAAAAGGCTTGACAAGTGACCACCGAGTAAAAGGGAAGCTGCCCATTTCTAGCTGGGGCAGAAGAGGCTGGAAAAAGGACCTTAAGAATTAGAATGCAGCGTCAGCATAGCTGCCGAAATCTATGTTACATTGCTACACTCAGCACAGCTCGGACTTCAGATAACACGGACAAGCACCTTCATAGTTAGTATCCCGCTTCCTGAGGACTGTAAAATACAACGGTGTGTGCCACGGCAGCCTCGCAGTAGGAAAAAGAGCAAGTCTAGTCGAGAGAGGTGACAGCGGCTAGTCACTATCGGCTCCAGCTGTGATGCGTCCTGAAGTCATTATCAAGCCTGACTGTTGAGCGCTGTGTCCAGTGAAGTCATGCAGGATTCGAGGGCGAGCCCAGAGCACTTGAAAACATTGACAAAGGAGAGGAGACAAAGGTCATCCACAGCCAGTCTCGCTTGGGGGCACAGACCTTCTGTCCGGCCTACTAGAAATAGCAAATACTATTTTCAGTTTAATGAATTAGTTTTTAAAGTGTCCTTCCAGAAGCCAAATCAAAGCGCAGAAGTAACCTAGAATGCATGATTACCACTAAAAGAATGTGTGCATGTCGCAGAGAAGTTAGCACAGATTAATGTATTAGGAGATTGTTACACACACGCACAATAGCTAATGTTTATAAAGAGACCCCCATTTGTGTAAAACATAACCTAGGAAAAGCCCAAAGTTTGCTGGGAATGTAAGATTTGAGATTGTGAACCCTTAAGAGAAGTGTAGGGCCAGAATACTGACAGGTCTTTTACTCTAGGAACACAAACCTCTTTGTTAACAAAGAAACCTGCACAAACTCACTAAACAGAATAACCTTTAACACCCTCATCACAATCTTCGCAACTATTAAGAGGGTGTCAGTTACTACTCATATGTACGTGAATTTCTCAGTTTTCTTTCAGTTATTATTTCTAATTTTATTCCATTGTGGTCAAAAAAGATACTTGGTGTAGTGGCAATTATTTAAGATTTGATTTTTGGAGGAAACTGTGGTCTATCCTGGAGAATGATTAATGGGCATTCAAGAGTAGTATATGTTTGGCTGTTTGGGAATATATATATATATATATATATATATATATATATATATATATATGATTACTTTATTGATGTTCTGCCCAGTTCTACTCATTATTGAAAGTAGGCCAATATGGGATCTAATTATGTTTATAGACTTGTTTATTGCCCCTTTCAATTCTTTCAGCTTTTGTTTTATATATTTTGGTTGTGCTGTTCACTGTTACATTTATAACTGTTGTATTTTTGATGGCTGGATGCTTTTGTCATTATAAAATGTCCTTTTTTTGTCTCCTGTGGGACAGTGGACAGCTCCTCCCCTTCTCTTTAGCATGTGACTTTCATGGATCTTTCTTCACTCCATTCTTCCGCTGTCCTATTTACATCATTGGATGGTATACGAGTCTGTTGTAGACAGCATACATAATTTTTCTCCAGTCTGCTTATCTTCACCTCTTAACTAAGATTTCATTTCAATTTTATTTAAATTAATTACTGATAAGGAAGTACCTTTAAAATTTTATATTTATTATCTCTATGTCATATCATTTATGTCCCTTAATTCCTCCTTTACTACATTCTTTTGTTATTATTTTTTCTAGGGTACTATTTTGGTTACCTTCTCATTTTTCTATATTTAAAATTTAAAAGTTCATTTCTTTACCTGTTATCTTTGAAAGTACAGTTACCACCTTGAATTTATGCAACTCTACTTTGCATTAATGCCAGCTTCATTTTTCTTCATTTTGCTTTCTGCTCCTTGGGCTGGATAATCTCGATTGACCTATCTTTAAATTTGCTGATTCTTCTGCTTGGTTGAATCTGCTCTTCAATATTTCCAGTGAATTTTTCATTTGCCGTATTGTGCATTTTAATTACAGAATTTGATTTCTTTCAAATTTCTATTTATCGATATTTTCTTTTTAAGCGATCCGTTAGTCTCTTAGTTCCCTTTAGTTCATTCTACACATTTTCTTCCATCTTTGAATGTATGTGAGGCCATTGACCTAAGAGCTTTGTTTAGTGAGTCCTCTGTCTGTGCTTTTGTGGGAGAGATTTCTATTAGCTTTTTTTTTTTTTTCTTTTGTGTGTGCCGGGGATCGAACTCAGGGCTTTATGCTTGCCAGACAAGCACTCTAACCACTGAGCTAAATCCTCAGCAGCTTTTTGTTTTTTATTATGAGGGGACTATACATTCTTGTTCATTGTCTACCTCAAACTTTTTGTTGAAATCTGGATATTTTAAATGCTGTACTGTGACAATTGTGAATATTAGATTATCACAGATCCCCTCGGTTCTGCTGAAGCATAATTAACAAAAACCATATACACAGGGGGTATAAAATATGTTATATTAAAATAATGCACATGGTGAAATGCATATCACAATCAAACTAATTAATGTATCGATGACATCACATAGTAGCCTACATTTTCGTGCTGACAGTGTTTGAGATATTTTAGCAAATTTCAACTGTACAAAACATTATTGTATACAACACTTATGAGACATTATTATATTTATCTGTCAGCACATGATATTTATTGGTCAGTCTCTAATACTCATTTGTCTTACACCCGAAGGGCCTTATAATTTATGACTCTCTCCGCTCCCCTCCATACATCAGCACCAGTATATTAAGACTTTACAAATGCCTACTGCTTTCCTGTGTAATTCATAGTGTTTATCTAACTGAGAACTTTTAAAAATGACTTCCCTCAAAACAAATAAACAAACAAAAATGCCTTCCACAAATCTAATCACATGCCCTAAAAAGTCCTTATTAGTAAACCGCTTATTTTTTCTGTACTAACATTTAGTTTGGCACATTCTGAATAATTGACTCTATTATAGTCGTATTTAGTTTTTGTACTATTTATATCTTTATAATGTGTTTACAGATCTCTAATACCTAGCCTATTCCAAACCTTAACTTTCCTTGCAAAAATTATCTTGCTCATAAGAATAGACGTACTCTCCCATTTCTTTTTGGATGCAGTAATTGTATTTGTCAGGTGAAAGTAGATACTTGTCAAGGTAGTGGAAATGAAAACAATTCACAGATAAGCATATATTCATAATATAAAAAAGAACAGTTCAATTTTGTTTAGAAATTAAATACTCTTTCAAATGACCTCTAATAGGCAAATCAAGAAGACTAAGAGAATGTCTTGTGTTTCATAAATTCCTAGAAAATGGAAATGAGAACTGATGGCCTGGGAATGGGGACATTTGAATATGAGTCTATAATTTCACTACTCAATTTGATCTAGTTATGTAAGTTATTTGAGGTCCAGTATTCGCAAATGTAATTCAAATATAGACAACCATAATTTCATCCAATTGTAAAAAAAAAATTCTGTGAAACTGTTTGGTTAAAAATATGCTGTATAAATAATAAGCAATCTTGTGGCCTCCATAAATTAATTGAAGATATTGCCCTATGGTGCTTACTCGGCCAAAGCTTAATAGGTTATAATTTAAACTTTGCAGGTTTACAGGATACAATGGTGCCGTTGATCTCCAATATGATGACCACTGAACAGTTAAATCTTCTAGGTATGATAAGGATGGAGCAGACTTTTGCGAAAGAGAAAGTTCTAGAGAAGAAGTGTTTTCCCAGTGGGCCTTCAGATATACTGAAGCTATTTCACTGTTTTTTGCCGTTTCCGTTACCCGTGTAATCGCAACACCCAGTTGTATTCCTGTTTTGAGTACAACTTTAAAAATATGTAAAGTGAAAGAAAGAAGGGGGAAAAGCAGAAAGGCAACAAAGGAAAGAAAAGGGAAAATATGGAAAATTATGAATAAACCTGCTGTAAATAGGGAGGGAGGGAACAGAGGGGAGGGGCGGGGAAGAGGGGGGAGAACCAAGATGCATCATGTACAGGTACAAAATAAATGTGATGAATGTGACCATTATATGTAAAATGTACCAATACATGTTATTGGTTTAAAATAAAAATAAAAAAAAATAAAAATATGTAAAGTTTAAATATAAAACTATTGCAAGGAACATGAAATATTAGATGTGTATTTGATTACTGGGCTTTTACTTCATTATGCAAATATTTCTAGTGACAGTTATACTTTCATTTTCTTATTTTAGAAGAATAAACCAGGAAGCTGATCATGACACATAGATAATCTGGAAGCTAAAGGACTCCAATATCCACTTTTACCAGATTTAAAAGCTGTTTTAATAAAGTGGAGCTTTGAAATATTACCTTCTATGGAAACAAATTTCATTGATGACATTCCAAATGCTGAATTATTTATTTGAAAATGTAAAATTGTAGAAGATAAGCAATATAACTTTAATATTAATTTTAATACTTTGAAAGAGTTTTTGCTTAGAAGCCAAGCTTCTCAAAGGAAGTTTGTTTATCAGTTTTACTTGTTTCTTGATAACTAGATGTAGATGAGTGTAGAATGAGGTCAGCTACTCATTTCTGATTCAAATGAAAGCAACTTCAAGTCTTTTTCTTGACCTTTCCTCACAGTGCTTAGAAAATTTTGGTTCAAGCTTTGGGTTAACACCAGGAGAGAGGCTGAACGATGACCTCGTGGGGCTGCATCCAAGCTTCCCTTGGACCAGGACATCAGAGGCAGCCACTTCCCAACCACCAGCTAAAGTCCCAATTCCACTTTGCGCAGTGCATAACTGCGCTGGTCTCCTCAGGTTGGCGTGACCTACATAGCGGCACCCTGCAAAAGACAGAATGAGTCATTCCGGCCGCACCAGCTACACGGGATCCCATCAGAACCAAATTGTTTTCCTCACAAACCTGAAGACCAGCCGGGTTCGCTTGGGAGTCAAGCAGACAATAGGTTGGAATCATCCCCATGACATGCCACTTAATGTCACTAAGCTAATCAGTGTGTGTACACTTCCTTGTAACACACTTCCTTCAGTTAGTTTGTTTTTCTTTTTCTTTTGTTTCTTTTCAGAGTAAAAGTAGAGATGATGAGACCCTGGTGTGAGACACGCCACACACACACACACACACACACTCATCCACACATACATATTCTTATGGACACACACAAATATAAGAAAAATTTTAGCCTAGACATAGTCCGAATTTCACTTGTTATTTAGTCTCCACTGATCTATAACATTTGTATAGCATTTATAGCAATTAGAACTACCAGCTTAGCAAAAACAAATGCTATTATGAGTATAGATATCTATGTTGAGCTTAAAATGCAGTGGCTGGCACTGGGCCCAGGAAATGGCATGTCATTCTGTGCTTCTTCATTGCAACACACGGAGGGGACACACTTTATGTGTTGGGACAATGAGACTCAGAAAAGGCCCAAAAGTCACACGTAGTCATTTGGTAATAGAGAATCAAGTGTGCATTTTGTTGGACTCCTCAACTTATTAACTATTCATTGTATTGCACTGTGCTTTTAAATATTCACTGTTACTTTTCAAAGCTTTATTCTTTTAATCATCACATTAACTGTCTATCATGCTTCTTTTACATGTTAGTAAACTAGGTTCCAGACCATCACATTTAACGTCAAGGGCTTCTCAGAGTAAACCAAGTGTGGCCTGAACATTTGTCTTTAGATTCTAGATGTTTAGTTCTTTGTGCTATGTATGAAAAAAATTTTAAAAATCTGTACTAAGATATGGATTTAAATGAAAAGAAAACCAAACAAACAAAAACACTACACAGCATATTAATGGGGAGCAGAGGCGAAGGTGTAATTACTGGGCCAACAAGGACCATTGCACCCTGCCTAGTATCTGGCCAGGAACAGAAGCTCTGCCAAGTTCGTTTGAAATAGGAGCACACATTTTTTATGCGATTTTCATTAAAAAACCGTCTTTAGATATAGTCAATTTCTTTTTCATGAATAAATTTTAATAATAAAGTTTAAAAAGGAATAGACCTTTAATAAGGTTTAAAAGAAATCTTTCCAGGTGAAAATCCTACAGGCTATGTGCCCAGACGTGAAAGTGAAGTTGGCTGACACGAAATCACTGAAGTGCCTCAAAAATGTGCATTCTGAGACCGGAAGGGAAAAACTGTGTTCACTCAGTAAGTACGTCTTACAAGAAGTTTCCCTGCTTAGCATTTCCAGGTAATATAGTCCTTCTTTTTTCATACATAGTCTAAATAAAATGCACACAATTTGCATCTTTTGGGAAACATATTTTGAAAAAAATAGTTTTTCTATTTAATAAGATATTTTGAACAAAACACTGTGGAGAGGAAAATGATCTCATGCTCAATTTCAAATATAAGCATTAATTCATCATCGTCAAGGGTAGTGTTTTAAAATTTGTTCCAGTGTAAATAGTCCGTCCGTTTCTTGAATGTCGAGAAATAAGAGGTTTTGTAAATTGTGATTTCATGACTCTGTAAGCTGAATGTTAAGGAGTTAGTTACCCTTCAGCCTTCTACATTTTTAACCTGGTCTGTGTTGTACACGGCGCTGCCTTGGGACTCAGAAACTGGTTGGAAATTTTTTATTGTTATCAACACATTCAGTTTTTTGACAGTCAAAATGGGAATTAGGTTAGTGTTTTGTAATAAATGGTGGAATGGTGGGAAAGCCCTGAATAACAAAAGCAGCTTTTGATGCTAAGAAGCGGGGTTTGGACAACATACAAATGTTAAAAACAATATGCTATGTTTTCTTTCTGAGGAGCTGGTTTTAATATGTAGTTTAACATATTTAGAAATTGCTCAAATGGAAAGGGGAACAGGGGAAGGGAAAGGGGGAAAGGAATGGAGGGACAAGAAAGAAAAACAGAACAGAAGGAAAAATAGAAACAAAGCTTTTGTAAATAAGGAGGGAGGAGGGGTTGAAGGGAGGGAAGAGGAACTGGAAAAAAAGAAGCAGCAAGATACATCATGTACAGGTACAAATTGCCTATGATGAATGTTATCATCATGATATCTAAAATGTACCACTAAAAGAAAATTTAAAAAAGCATTAAGGAGAAAAAAACATATTTAGATCTTAATGGATGAATGCAAAGCAATAATTCAAGATTGAAATACTCAATATTGAAATAGAATACTATGATAATTCACAACAGTGAAGTGGGTGACATTGTGTTTTATTTACAACTCTGATAATATATTTGAATAAAATATCAATGCCTCTATTTAGACCGTAATGTGAATGTAAAATGTCGAAATGAAGAGAGTGCCTCGACAAAATTTAGGATGATGATAGAAGGGAATAAAATGCTATGTCATTTTTTAACTTACACAGTTGCTTTGAGGGACTGAATCATGTCCCCTCCAAGTTCATACTTATATTGTAGTGCTTAAGGCTCTTGACTTTGGTATGGCTATATTTGGAAGTAGGGGCTTTAAGGGGTAATTAATTTTAGCTCCTTTTGTGGGGTGGGGGTGCAGGGCCTTGCGCTTATTAGGTAAGTGCTCTACCACTGAGCTAAACTCCTAACCCCTAAGAGGTGATTAATTTTAAATGAGTTTCGAAGGGTGGAGCCTTAACTTGATTGGGCTGGCATCTGCAGAAGATGGAACATCAGATCTCAATCTCTGGTTCTCTGTCCGCATGTGAAAGGAGGAAAGGCCATGCTGGGCATAAGGAGAAGGTGGCGGTCCGCACTCCAGGAAGAGAGATTCACAGCAACAGGGTCTCTGCCACTTTAATCTTGGATTTCTGGCCTCCAGAACTGTGAGTAAGTAAACTGATATTGTGTGGGATTTTGGCAGCTGGAGGAAACTAAGTCAAGTAGTTCATAATAGCGATTGTATCATGCGCACATTTCACAGTCAAGATTATGAACTGCTTCTTGGTCACTTGTCTCTTGACCTCCCTGACTTTTGTTCAGTGTTTTGTTGTTTTGGAAGTGATCCACATGTGCAAAACAGAATCTCGACCACGGTTATAGGTGGTAAATATAACCTCTCATTCTTTTTTTTTTGGAGCTGGGGATCGAACTCAGGGCCTTATGCTTGCAAGGCAAGCGCTCTAACTGCTGAGCCGAATCCCCAGCCCTATCTTCTCATTCTATGGCTTGACATTTCCTTCTCTAAATAAGGTCTTTTGAGAAACTAAAGTTCTTAATTTAATGAGGAATAATTTATCAGTATTTTTATTATAACTAGGTGTTTTGCCTTATCTGAGGAATATTTCTCTAGGACAACAATATAGAGATAAACGCTAACATTTTTCTAGGATCTTTATTTTTTAAATTCACATTTGAATTTAAAATCCACCGGAATTTAACTTCCTATGATATAGGATAGGGATCAGTTTTCAGTAATTTCAATGTTGATACCCAACTGACCCAACAACATTAAATTATAAATCTTGTCTCAATTACTCTGCAGTAATAACTTAGTTATGAATTGAGTGTCTGTGTGAACACTTATAATTTTGTAATCGCCACTCAATTCTATTATGTCTTTATTTCTACAGGAAAATAATATTAAGTCTTAGTTATAATAGCTTTATAATAAATTTTATATTGGGTAGATTATGTCTATCCAGTAGGTAATTCTTTTTGTAGTTTATTTTTCTATGCTGGCCCTATACATTTTGGTACAAATTAAAATTATCCTGTCAATGTCTACTTAAAAAGAAACATGGCAATTTGTAATTACATTAAATGTACATATTGATGTATAAGAAGGGTCATTTTTACAATACCAATATCCTCAATTTGTGGACACAGTACATCGCTCCATTTCTTATAGATTTATGTGTAAATGACACTCAGGTTTGGTTCGATTTATTCATATATAATTGTTTTTTATGATATTTAAATGTATATTTGAAATCATGAGTGAAATTATAGTTTTACTATTTAATTTTCAATATTTATATTCATTTACCTTGCTTAATTGAACTGACTGGGACTTTGAGTACCTGTTAAATAAAATCATGATGTTAGCATTTTCTTATTCCTAATACTTTAGGGAAGGTGTTGATAAAAATCTAATAGTACATTAGGATGAAATTGTAAGCTATATGTGTCTATAATATGCATGCGGTAGAGAAATACCTAATGTACAACTGATATTAATCCCTTTAAACAACTCCATTAAGTGTCTTTATTATATACTCAAATTGCTCTCTATTTCCCAATATGTCACATGTTTTAATTCTTTTAAAAAATCTTAGAATTTAATTTTGCCTTACCTTATTCTACCCATCCTTATTTGGGTTTCCTTCCCACATGTTTTATTATTTTTTTAAAGTTTTCCTCACTTTTTGTTATCTGGCATTTGTTTAGTCTATTTCTTTGCCTTTTTTCTTTATAGTCTTTGTCATGTCAAGTATCTTACATGACAAAGGAAATGGTGTGATCATTAAAATGTATTATTTTATACCTGAAAATATGTTTATCTTTAAATTTGGTTTTAGTTTGTCTAGTGGAAGAATCCTATGCTAAAAATTATTTTGTCTGAAGATTTACAAACTTATCTTTTGACTTCTATTCTAGTGGCCCACAACCTTTCTGGCACCCGGCACCAGTTTGCGAGAGACAATTTTTCAGTGGTCTGGGGGTGGGGTGGGACAGTTTGGAATGATTCAAAGACACAGGTGATGTAGATCTCAGGGGGCACACACAGTTCACAGTGGGGTTCATGCCCCAGTGAGAATCTAATGTTGCCGATGGTGCAAAGAGAGGCAGAGCTCAGGGGACAACTCCGCAATGGGGAGAGGCTAGAAACAGGAAGTTTCGTTGGCTCACTCTGCTGCACAGCCTGCTTGCTTACAGGGCAAAGACCTGGCACCCACTTCCATTCTACAGAGTGCTGCTAGAGAAACCTTGAAGTGAGCCCAATACTTAGTGCTTTGATGCTGACATATATTGTTCAGAGGGAGTTTGCAGTATCTTCTCTTTAGTCTTGATTCTTCATAATCTCAATTTTGAGTAAAGTAGAACACTTTTAAATTTATCATATTCTGCAGCCATTACCAATGCATTTTTATTTCTGATTAGTACATATTTGAAGTACATAATGATTACATTTATCATGTAATCATAATACATGATTGGTACAAATACATTTTAATTATTATTGTTTTTTCAGTCTCTATCCTTCCCCTCCCTCACCTGCTTGTTTCAAATTTTGGACCCCTTTCCATTTGCAAAAGCTCTCTTTTCATTTTTTTCTTTTTCAATTCTGTTTTTCTGTATTCTTTCCTTCCCCTCCCTCACCCCTCCTACTGTCTCTTGTTTCTCCATCCATTTGGTAAAGATCTCTGTACTTCTTGTATCTTCTTGTATCTCCCTTCTTCTTCTATCTTCTGTTTCTCTCTCTGTCACTATCTGTTGGTCTATCCATCACAGAAATAATGCAATATTTAAATTTATGTGTCTGACTTATTTCACTTAATATTATGGTCTCAAGGAGCAGCAATTTACCTATGAATGACTCAAATTTATCTCCCTTTATGGCAGAGTAGTATTACAGTGTTTACTGTATTTTCTTTATCCATTCATCTGCGGATGGGCATATAGACAATGTCTAAGATTTAGCTATTACATATTGTGCTACTCTTCATTAGGAAGTTTTTAATCAGATAAATTCTCTGTTGACACTCTTAGAATTTATCTTCTGTAACTTCTTTAATTATTCTATTCCATTGACAATATCTTTTTTCGGAAGCCCTATTAACCAGAGGGTAATCCTAGATTCATTCTACTTAGTTTCATTTATCGTTCGATGAATTTTTTTTTGTAATAGTTCAGCATTTCAGAAGTTGGATACTACTGAGAGCACCTGTATGTCTTGCAACCAAATTCCCCTCTTGTTAACTTTTTAAGATATCCATTTGTTACTAGAAGTGAGGCAAGATTGCTATATTATAATTTAATGAAGTCTCTCATTTACATGTGTGTTTATTCTTTGTGTTATAATGATCTGTGGGTTCTCTGAAATGCAAAATGATTTTGTCTTCAGTTTTTTAAATGTTCCTTTACTTTCAATGAAAATAGCAGAGAAAGTTTCGTCGGAAACCTGTCCTACAAGTGGGAAAAAAATCTTTGGAATACAATTTCCAAGAGCTCTGAAATGAAAAAAAAAGGCTTATAAAATCCAATGCAACATTTAATCAGAACAACAGTAATGACAAAACCCAGAGCAATGAAGTAAGAATGTTTTGCAGTATTTTAATAGGTGCAGTGCCATTCCTTCCTCCCCAGCTCTGCAGGCCTAAAGAGCAACAGCCCGTGTCCCTGGTGTGAAGTCAGCACAGCCCTGGATAGAGCAAAGCATTGTTTGTCAGGAGGGAGGCAGCCCTAGAGCCCTGGATAAGGGACTTGTGTATATCTTGCATAACTCAGAATTCTGGGGGTGAGGTTGGAGCTGACTAGCCTGCCTGGAAGTGTTTGTTTAAAAACTTACAGGAAAATGCATTAGCTCCTGCTGCTGGGAGCAGAAATAATCCAGGCAGAATGCAATAGCTTAACTGAAAAGCATGGGAGAAAGGCTAGGGAATAAGCAGCTTTGGGTAATAAAGGCTTTGAAAAAGTTTCCACATATTCTTGGGAATCTAGAAAATGAAATGCTAGTCTACGTTCAAGAATATGCACAGATAGGTCTGAAAATGTCCTCAATTCTTACCTTCAGCTGACCATTAAATTCTGTACAAACAGGAAGTGAAGGCTACTGCAGAGTTGTACATCACCACACTTAGAATTGAAGGAACAGAGGCAGAGTGAATATGCACAGACGGATTTTGGTTTTTTTGATTATTGTATTCTAAATGTTTGTGGAAATTGCTGTTAAATAGCTGACAAATTATATAATTGAAAAGAGATCTCAGGCCATAGCTGAGAAATTAATGCAGAAATTGCAAAATCAGTCTAGAAAAGTCACTGATCACAGAACGACTGCTACCACAAGCAGTAACAACTCACATGGAGGGAGTATCCAGTTTCTACAATTGGTGCATTAAGAACATTCAGTATGTCTGGTTTTAAACAAAAGTTTTTGAGGTATGCAAAGAAAAAAATTATGACCTATGCAGAGAGAAAACTGATAATCCAGTAGAAACTGTCCAGGCATGGAGTTACTAGCCAAAGACTTGCCTTACATGTTCTTTAAGAACTAAAAAACCAAGGATAAAAAATAAAAGAAAGCCAGTAAAATGATGTCTTAACAAAAGAATGAGATAGAAATTATATGACATGAATCAAAGTTAATTTTTTGTTGTACCACAATGCTAGCCAGCTCCATCTAGCAACACATGAAAAGTTTGTCCATCATGACTGAGATTAAATCCAGAAATCCAGTTTTGAGTCCAAAATTAATCAATTTAAAATACCATAATAATAGAACGAAAAGGGCAGCATGATCATTTCAGTAGGAATAGTAAAAGTATTTGCAACATTTTCAAAATGAAATTTCTGTTTTTTTTTTTTTTAGTGAAAACACTCAACAAAGTAAGAATTGAGAGTTTCTTCTTCAATCTGAAAAGGGGAATAGTTGAAAAACTAGGCCAACTCTAGGTTTGATATTAAAAGACTGAAAACTTTCATCATAAAGTGAAAGTGTCTCCTCTTGTCACTTCTGTTCAAATGTGCACTCCTGGAGTGCGCTCTACCTTTGTGAATGTTCCACATGAGTTTAAGAAAATGAGCATTGTACTCTTGTTGAATGGAGCTTTCTATGCATTAATTCTATGCAGATGAAGTCGACTGACAGTTCTGTTCAGCACATCTATTTTCCTACTGATTTTCTGCCTCACTCATATATTAATTACAAAAGGTGTTGAAATCCCCAGCTCTAATAATGCTTCTCCATTTCTCCTTGAAGTTCTGTCCATTCTTCCTTTCTTCCTAATGATCCATGTTTCTGTCCTATATCACATTTTCCCTGTATGAAGGGTCATTTATTTCAGGGAAGCCCTGCTGGTAATGGATTTCCTCAGTTCTTGTTTGTCTAAAAAGTCTTTATTTCTACTTCACAGCCACCTTCAAGCTCTTCTAAATTCTACCTACTACCAAGTTCCAACACTGTTTACACAATATTAATCACTTGTTAAAGCAGCAACTCACTCTCAGAACTAACTTTATCTCATTTGGTTTGGGCTGCAATAAAAACATTTTACCAGACTGTATCACTTAAACTGTAGGTATTTATTTCACAGTTCTGGAAGCTAGAATCCCAGAATGAAGGTCCGGGAAGATCTTGTATCCACAGAAGTCATTGTTTCTAGTTTAGGCTTAGTGCTGAGATGCATTTGTATTGCTTTGAAATGGGATGAGCTTTTCAGGTCTAGTTTTTAGTAATTTTTAGTTGTGACTAGGATAAAGCTGATTATTCTCCACTGGTAAATTAAGACACAGCTGAATATATTCCCTGAAATCATGTAGCTTGCCCTGAAATCATAAGAGCCTGAATCATGTAGCTTTTTGCTCTTGCTGGAAGGAATGGGTACTCTTTCTTGCCCTGTGACTGCACCGACTACTCTTATCTCTAATCATTTTATGTGCTGTTGTCCTGCCTACCATAGCTTCCAAAAACACAAATGTGATCGGTGCTCAGATGAACGCTTGGGGTGAAAACTCTAACATGTGCAAAATTCTCCTTCCCAGCTCTCTCTCCTCCAATGCTCTGCCTCACGGTCCTTGTGGACTCACGTCTGTTTGGTTTGGTCTCTGGCTCAGTTTCCCTGTGTCCAAGCAGCAGTCTGAGTCTGTGCTGTCCAGGTAGCAACCTGGGAGTAACCTGAGTTCGCGCCTTCTCAGGTTATCGCTCCTTACGGTTCAGTGGCCTTTGTTAGCCACGTCCAGTGTTTCGAAACCCTCGTTTATTATATTTTGTCCATCATGACTGAGATTGATTCCAAAAATCTAATTTTGAGTCAATAAAATCAACTTAAAATACCAAAGTAATAGAATGAAAGGGGCAGCATGATTATTTCAGTAGATACAGAAAAAGTATTTGCAAAATTTTCAAAATGAAATTTATGATTTTTTTTTAATGAAAACATTCAACAAAATGTTTTAGGAAGAATGTGAAGTATTATCTCTATTATTTCATTTTGGTTGAAAGTGTATTCTCCCCGTGAAAGTAGTATTTTTACATCATATTTTCCTGTCTGATTCCAACAACACATACACACATGCACACGCACACATCAATAATTCTACTCAGAAGGATTGTCAAAAACCCTCGTGTGGGCTGCTGAAGTCCCTGCAGCTCACGGGCTGTGTGATCTTACTTAGGACCCTCTGTGTACTTTTCTCCTTTCCCAGTGAGCCCTTCCAATGGGTAACTTCACAATGAATAAGTCTCGATTTAAATTTCTCCTTTCCAGATATCTTTAATCACCACCAAAACTACTTAAATTCCTTACATTTTAAAATTCACAGCCTCCCACACTTTCCTAACATAACACTATATCTCATTACATTTTCATTGCTTGATTAATTTTCCATCTTGCATTGGCCGTGGTTTCCCTTCAGGTGTGTCCAGGAATTTTCATAAATGTAGCTGTTCCCTAGCACAATTCACAGTGCGTGACAGACAAAAGCTCAGAAACAATTATCAACTCCCCAGATTTATAAAGTACAATCTAAAAAAAAAAATGGAGTACTAAAAGTATCCTCCTAGCAAGGAAGCCACTTTGAGCATATTTTAATCTCTGACCTCCTCTGGGAGGTCAATAATAAGGCAATGAACTTGACAACGTGCTTCAAGAGTCATTTTTGGAATCGAGCAAAATCAGCTGATTTAGGCCTTAGCACTCACAGTGTTGAACAATGTAATTATTTAGCCCTTTCCCTAATTAACCCCTTCAAACCTCCTAACAACTTCACCTAACATTTAGGGAGCATAGGTTATTTTTATGTTTTAATCTATACTGGATGATTCAGCTGAAAATCAACTAATTCAATCACTGTAGTTTAAATGAATATAAGCTCTGATTTTTGGATGATGTTAACATAAACACCAACCAAATACAGAATGAGTCATAATATCTCTAAGGTATTTAAGCAATCAAGTCCCAGAGCCAGCAGGAAGGGAAGTTAAGTAACATAACTCATCCAGGACACAGTCATTATTGGAAATGTGATTTCTGCCTCTGCAGTGCATTTTGAGAGAAGCTAAAAGAATTACCCTGAAAGTCTAAGAAAATAATTGTGTCCCCATACACTCAATATAGGATGGAGCAGTTTCTTTGGAATAAAAAAAACTGCATAAAACTGTGCAAATCCTTCAACCATGCTATGCCTCTGCACACACATGGAAGGCATGACCTGTGTTTCTGGCGTGTATTTGCGTTTGTATGTACAAGGCTGAGAAGGAAAGGCAGATAACAAAAGAGCAAGAGAGTGATCTTAGCCACTTCCAACGTCAAAGTTGGGGTGAGATTCAGGAGAAGAGATGAGCATGGTGAAATTCCATCAGACACAGCTATTCCAAAGCTGAAGATGCCAAAACATAGTCTTCCTTATTTGAGACAACATCATCAATAATATAAATCAGAAATAGGCTACTTAGAAATCACATACAAAGTGTCATCAAAATATACAGCGAATGTTTAAACTTAAAAAAATATTACAGTAGATGACACATTGCCATTAACTTCCCTCAAAATCCTCCCCCTCACTTGGAACACATTTATCTCACCATTCTTACCACTTTCTGCAGCAGCTCTGGAGTCCTCTTTCCTGAGTGTCTTTACAAGGCGTCACCAGAAAAATTGCAAATGCTGTTGCCAAGTGCCATCCAACAGAAAGACAGGCTCCTAAAAAGACTGCTGTGTCTTCATCCACCTTATGCACTAGATCTTGCACCATGCAGTTTCTGGCTTTTCCCCAAAGTCAAAATGACTATGAAACAGAAATATTTCAAATCTATTCAGAGCATCCAGGGAGCCATGAGAGCCCAAATAAAGACACTCAGCAAAGAGGACTCCAGAACTGTTTCAGAAAGTAGCAAGAATCTTGGAGAAGCGTTTGCAAAATGATCGGGGTAATTTTGAGAGTGATTAATGGTAATGTGTTTTGACTGTAATAATTTTTTAAAAAATTATACATTCACCTTATTTTTCAATCACACTTGTTTACCTGTTTCTTTAAATAAGCCTCATTATTTATTTTGAATGAAACACACACGTGGTTTAGTTTACTGTTAACTCACAGACACATGGGATATGTGTTGTTGTAGAATCCCTGGAGAATTTGTGCACATCATCTACCAGAAAGTCAGGCTGAATATCTAAGGGGCAGCTGAGGTCTCTGGATGTTTATTGTCTCCTGGGTGAGTTCCATTCCATACCTATGTAGAAAAGCACGGTAAAAAGAAGACAGACTTCTAAGCATGAATTTTCAGGATTTTCCAACAAATTGTACTTTTTTCTCCTGCATAATTTATCTGTTCAACAGACCTCACAGTAGAGCAGAAACATACACCCTTTCCTGAGTACTGGTTTCTAATCTAATTATCTCCTATGGATGAGATAAACAATACTGTTTTTAATGTTGTCACCCCCAGCTGGCAGCTATAGTAGTTATCATGGCCTCTGGGCTGTCTCTGACACACTTTAATATCCAGTCTATAGTTCCTGGTCACTCACAGCCATAGTCTCTCTGTAGCAAGTGGCTTATCTGAAGAAGCAGAAGTCTTGTGAGTTAAAGGTAAGACAAAGAGAGGAGTTATGTCCCTTAGAGAGCCCAGGGGCAATGACACAGATTAAAAACCTTAGGGACAAGCGAGGAGACAACTAGAGAAAGACTGTGTAGAAAATACTAAGAGAATAACCCTGAAGCAGTAGAAAAGAAGATGTGGACAAATTCCTATGAAAAGAAATTAGATAAACTTTCATCCCAAACAAATACTATCATTTAGGAAATCATATCTGGTTGGGTTCTTGGTCTCAAACATGATTGTTCTCTTTGTACTTAACCAATTTGTATGAGCTTACTTTCGTTTGGTCCTTCTGGATCACCAGTACATGGAGGACCAAGTCTGCACCATGAACTCTTTATTTTGAACTCAATTCCAGTGATTTATCCTAAAGAGCATGGGAACTGGTTTTGCCCAGCTGGTGCCTTGCAGACATGGTTTAAAATGATTAGTCAGAAGGCCAGAGACTGAGGCTCTTTGGTCCTAAGCCCAAACCCCGTCTTGGCTTGCTAGGTGTTGGACTTCTGAGGGT